>PVJX010005513.1:0-84858 GCA_004027295.1 Dolichotis patagonum | reverse complement strand
AAACACTAACAGAGAGAAACACAGACAGAGTAGATCAGGAGATAGGGTCCACTGAGATGCTCTATATAGGGAGGCAGTGAGACCCAAAACAAGCAGTGCACCCCATGGGAGTGAAAGGGGAGGAATTGTCTAAAAAAGGGAGGCAGAGGATATTGTTAATGGGGTAACAAGATTTAAAATTTACATTATTCTCACCACTCTGCTTGGATGGATTACGTGCTGTTCAAGTTTGTCTACTTACACTAGACATGAGGACATGGTCAGCTATCCCAAAAATAAGAGGACATATTATGGTAATCATCCCTAATTTTCCTATCAACTTGATCTGAAGCCCTTTATAACTTATACTGTCTTATTGTGACTGATCTTATTTGAACCTGGTTTGTTAGATTGCTACTCTGTATTGACTGATTTTATTTAAATCTGTTATGATGGATAGCATCAAGTCTAAGTGTATAGGGAACTACACTGAAGATGACAAGATTCACTAAGATACCCACTCTGGTTTGATTACTACTAGCTTTTGAAGTCTTACAATGTCTCCAATGCTTCATTTTTATTAATGTTGTTATACACTACTGAGACACCATGGTAACCATTGTAGATCACCTTGTATTGTGGTTTTATGTGACTTTTCTGCCTCATGCTTTTCTAGGAGTTGTTTTGTTTTATCTTGCTTTGTTTTGTTTTTCCTGCTAATACAGAAATGATAGATATACATGTAGAGACTCATGCATGTGTAGAGCTTAGAAACAGTTTACGAGAACCAACTATATAACACATGTTGAAATAAACAACTACTTTGAAGAAAAAGAGACACTACAATACCCAGTGCTGACTCCATAATGTCATGATGTGAAGTCCAGCAAAACTATCACTTTTTGTTCAAAGTGATCTTAGCTTGCTTTGCCTTGTTTAAGTTCAACACACATGAAGGTATGGACAGCTGTTTTGAGGAGAATGAGAGACACTATAATAGCCATTCTTGGCTTCCCTAATGTCTGGTCTTGAAGACCTGAAATGCCCTCCTCGTCCTGCTCAGATCAATTCTGTACTATGTTGTTTCATGTGAATTCCCTGTATGTGACAATATGGACAACTATTTGGAAGAAAACAAGAGTCAATATGATAGAGAGTGAATATCTCCAATTGTCTAGTTTTGAAACTTTTGTCTCTTACATTGCTTTCTTGTGATCTGCTTTGCTCTGTTTTGTTGTGTTTAATTTTACCCTCTTGATATAATTGCATGTATATTTGAGTGGGTAAGATGGATGACCATATTGCTGTTTTTGTCAGATCGTGGAGCAGAACCGTTAACAGTCTCACTGTTTGAATGTCTACTTTACATGTTTTAACTTTGTAATTTGAACAACTATTTCCAAGAAGTCAGTATGTAATTTGTCAAGTAATAATTTGTTAGGTTTTTTTGTTGTTGTTCTTTTCCTTTTTTCCTTGGAATACTGTATTGTTGCTACCCTTTATTTTGTTTTGTTTTGTTTTTTTCTCTTTAAATAAAATTATTAAAAAAAATACAAGAATGAGAGCCTTAAGGGCTTTCAAGACCAGACACTAGGAAATCAATAATGATTACCATAATGTCTCTTATTTTCTTCAAAATAGCTGTCCATGTCTTCATACATATTGAAATCAAATAATTGAAAACAGACTAAAAGCAATCAAAACCAAGAATAAAAGTGCTGTTGGCTTTCAAATCAAAATGATAGGAAATAGTCAATGACTACCAAGGTGTCTCATTTTCTTCAGTGTAGTTGTTCATATCATCACACATAATAAAATCAATTCTTGGAAATCCTTTAGGCAAAGTTCTAGGCATATATAAGCCTATACATGTACATCTATCCTTTCTGTAAGTAGTCATTTAATTTTGGCCTTACTATTTTTGGTGTGTGCAAGGTGTATCTTTTAACCAAATAGGGACTTGCCTTCAAAAGTGGTTCTGAGCTGACAGAGTTGCACAGGCACTAATTTTCAGTAGACTGGTTGTAGAGAAAAGGTTGAACTGAAACATGGTTAATCTTGGTGCACTTTCCCCAAGGAAAAAGAAAGGAAAGTGGTTTTGTAGTCACACAGATCTTCATTCATATTCTAGTGGCACTCCTTATTAGCCTGTGATTGTAGAAGATTCAATTATTTATCCTTTAGTCTCAACAAGTGCTGAAGAAGTTGTTCTTTTGAAACAGGCATAAAATAAGGAAAGCACTAGTCTGCCATGATCTTGTGTTTGATTCTGACATGCTAGAATTATATTAGCAATGAATGTGTAATTCTGCTCACGTCCAATATGTGGTGTCTCTGAGACACATATTAGCATGGATCTGTTACCTCCCCTTTTTCAGAGAATGATAGTTAACACATTTCAACATGTACCTCAAATTTAAGAGGTAAGGAAGTAAATAGACTAGAACAAAGAATGTTCAAAGAAAGCTATGTTAAATAGTCTGGGTTAGGGCTGATAGTGTCATGTTACTGTAAACAGCCTGATTTTAAAGTTGTAACACACAAATGCATCGAAAGCAGAAAAGGAAGAGTCCAACCTAAGTGATTACTCTTACTGTTTCCTTAATGAAGAAACAAGCATCAGTGATGGGTGAATATATCCTTTTCATTTTCCAGAAAGTGGATTTAAGCCATATTTCTTGTTTTCAATCTCATCAGTGGGAAAGGTATGATAGTGACATGTTGCTAAAATAGACTTATGAGTTCTGAGCAAATCAGTAAATCATCAAGAATTAGGTTGATATCAAAGCAAAGATCCCTAAAATTCTGTTGGCTTCCCTCTCCTCCCAAAGACATCTAATCCTCTGGGACCTGGAAGCCCACCTGCTCATTCTCAAGTGGCTGCAGTGACAGGTGATTAGAACAGCACTGGTGTCCTACTCTCTTGGGAGGGGCACTTTCAATAGACACTGGGTCCTTGTCTGTTAGACTTATTTTTTAAACCACCACAGGGGTGATAGCCAGAATACCTCACAAGAGTTTCTCAGAATGTAGTTCTAGGATCTCTTCATCGAAACCCCGTGAGACGTGTTACAGGAGCCTGAATTTTTACAAGTTTCTAAAAATACTAGTGTCTGAAAGCCACTGACTTAGTGCCCATGTTTGAAATGATTTCTAAAGTCCGTTATCTGCAAACAGAAGACTGCCTCTTGGAAGGCTTATGAGAACTGGGGATGGATTGCTCTAAAACTGGACCCTCGGCAGAAAGCTCCCTTAAATCCAAGTGGATACCTCCTTCCCTCAATTTTGTGCTTAAATCTTCAACCACCTTCCTGCCCGAGAGGTCATTTGCAGGGGCTTTGCCCGTTTTCCTCTTGCATTAGTTCAGTGTCATAACTTTTCAGGGATCAACTTTTCACAGGCTTCTGTCTTTCTCCTTATGTAGATAATTCCTGGCTGGGTGTAGGCATCTCCTGTGTTTTCTCTAGTGCCCAGCACATAGTCTGCCAGTTCTGTTGGGGACTCAGAGATCCCTTGAAGAAGGAACTCATGTTTGAGTCTCCTGCTCTGTCCTCATATGCCTGCTCCAGTGCTGCCACACAGCAGCTGCCAAGGAATTTCATGCTGAGCAACTGACCATCCTGTGACTTTCTATCTTGTTTGGATGAAAGCCTCCATCTATCTCTTTAGGGAGAACTGCTTATACTGGCAGGCCTTGGGGACATTCAGGTATTCCTCCAGATATGGTCAATCCTAGCCAGTTGCCTCGTAGGTAACACTATCTACCAACACTATCTACCTGCTTGATGTCTCATGTTGGATGTCTGGGGAATATCCCTAACTCAGTGGCCCCCAAACACAGCTTCTAGTCTCCTCTTCTGGGGCAACACAACTCCTGGTTTCTAGATGCTCAGGGCCAAAATGTGGGAGTAGTCTTTGATGTCATTCTTCCTGCTGAAGCCCCACATGTCATCTCCTGTAAATTCTGTTCCTTCTGTCCAAGTCATATCCCAAATCTGCATCTCTGTACCTGTGAGAACACTTGTCCTGATCACCATATTCTCTCTCCTGCTCTAGTGACCTCATAAGTGGTCTCGATTCTAACCTTCCCTCCACTCTAGTCTGTTTTCAGTACAGCAGCCAAAATAACTCTCTGAGAATTTAAATTAGATTATGTTACCATGTTGCTAAAAAAAACCCTGCAGTTCCCATTGCCTTTCTCCCAGAATAAAATCCAGTGTTCATAATCAGGCCTTTCCATACCTATGTGACATCATCTTCAGCTTCTATCCTTGCTCAATTTGTTCCTGTGACCTTGGTCTCCTTGCCATTCAGCCATCACACCAGGCACCTCCCCATAGGAGCTGGCTCTGTGTGTGTTGTTCTTAAAGGGCCTCATGGATAACTCTCTTGTTGCTTTCATTTCTCCACTCAAAAATCTTCACAGTGATGTCATACCACACCACCCAGCTTAAAAAATCACCAACCTACACATGTGTAATCTTCTCACTCAGTCCCCATTTCTCTACAACACTCATCGCATTTTAACTACTGTGACAATTACTTGTTTTTATAATTATTGGTCTTGTCTTTTCTCAACCAGACAAAAGTTGGGTAAGGATTTTGTGTCTGTTTTGCCCACAAATGTTTTCTTAGTGTCTGGATAATGAAGGAACTGTTAGAAAGAGAGGAAAGAAAGAAGGGAAGGCAAAGGAGGAAGGAAGGAAGAGCGGAGGGAAAAGAAACAAAGAATGAAGGAAGGGGAAAAACAGAAGAGAGGAAGGTTGTAAATCCTAAATATTAGAACAGAGGTTTTGAAACAGAAATCCATATAAATTCATGTGGAGGCAGAGAGAGGTGAAGCGCGCTAACCGTTTGAGAACCAGTAGAGGAGGCATTTCTCACACAGACTATTTCTGATTGAGCTCAGTCTGAGTGGTCTGCAGCGCCTGTTTGTATCGATTTAATGGTTTTCTGCCCAATCAAATCTCCATCAGTTATTATCTGTGTTCTCACCTGTCAGCAATATTGAACGGTGAACCGCTTCGTTTGGCTTCTTGTCTGGCCCTCAAAGTTCTGGGCTTTGTAATGTGAAGTTCTGAGAACAAGTGGGAGGAGACTAGAATCTAAAATCAGGTTGAAAGAACCTTTTTACTGGGGGTCAAGTGTCCTCACTGAAGGCATGCCCTGGAAAGTAGGGCTTTCTTGGAGATAACAGCTGATGTGAGCCCACTGTGGAAGATTTCATTCTCTCACTCCTGATATGGGGTGGCTGCTGCCTGTAGAATGAAGTTAGATCTCAGAAACGTGTGAAAAGGGGCTGGAGGTGTAGCTCAGTGGTAGAGTACGTGTTTAGTATGCGTGAGGCCCTAGGTTCAATCACTAGCACCAAAGTGGGGAGAAAAAGGTGTGGATAAGTGATTTCTGATCACTGGCAACATTCTTGCATTAGCATTCAACAGCAGGGCTGGATGTTAACCAGAATTGAGTCAGTGCAGGTTCTGTGATTTGCTGTAAACATGATCTTCCCACAGGGTGGATTAGAGGCCAGCTCATCTTACTAATATGGTTTAGCTGCCCAGTGACTCTCCTTTGGATGGCGGTCTACATACACCTCTGTTGTCACCTTGTACACCTTTGTCGTACACCTCTGTTGTACAGTTTGATCTCCTTTTTACCCTGGACTGAGTTATTAAAAGCCTTCTGTAGCAGGGTATGGTGGTGTACACCTGTAATCTCTCTGCTCTGGAAGGCTGAGACAGGAAGATGAAAAGTTGGAGCCAAGAGAGAACAATGGCTACACCAGTAAACAAGTCTGGTCTGGGTACCAGTGCCATGCACAGGCTACCACTGGACTGCCAGCCTCAAGCCTACCACTGGACAGCCAGCCCCAAGCCTCTCCCCACGAGTCAGCACCATTCGTGGACTGGGGGGAAAGAACAGTGGCCGCACCAGCAAACAAGCCCAGTCTGGGGACCAGCACCATGCGTGGTCTGCTGCCCTACTGGGAACAGCCAGACCCCAATCCCTTCAGGTGCATGGGCTGGCAAACAAGAAGTACCAACTTTCCCCTCATAAGCCACCAGCTGATCCAGAGAAACACAGGCTGTGATGACAGCTATCGAGATGAAGTACAATTGGATGCCTGTGGTGCTTTGGTGTCTCACTAACATTGCAGGTCTAGGGCTGGTGGTCTGATCATAGGTTCAGAGGATAGTGATACACAGTGTGGTATCGACGGGGGGGGGGATCTCCTTCTAAGGGCTGTAGCCATTGTTGATTTCCTATGGTCTTGTTTTGAAGTCATATATTGTTTCCATTGTTTTGTTGGGTTGGGTTTTATTCTCTTTTGTTAGACTGTGTTAAAACTGATGACAGGAGAAGCTATTTCAAGGATACAGAGATATATTATGGTAGCAATTTTGGATTTATTATTGGCTACTTTTGAAATCCTTTACTGCATTCATTGTTTTGCTTTTATTATTTCTATTCTATTCTGTTCTGTTTTATTTTTACAATGTCTGAAGTTATCTGCAACTATTTTGAAGACATTAAAAGGCATCATGGTAACTATTGTTGACTTCATAATGTTTTGAAATCCTGTATCTCTTACACTGGTTTGTTTTGATTGGTTTTATTCTTCTTTATCCTCTTTAAAATAAAATTTTAAAAATTTTAAAAAATTAACGGACTGGGGATGCAGTTCAATGTGAAGGCCCTGGATTCAATTTCCAATACAGAGACAAAAACAACCAAACAAAACCCAAAGTCATTAAGCCAAATTTAAAAAGAAATTAAAGGAATCTGTGGTTCCAAGAGGTGAGGCAACAAATGAGGTCGGTTCATTTGTATGAAAATGATTGTGGGGCTGGAGATGTAGGTCATGGCAGCATGTTTGTTTACCGTGTGCAGGACCCTGAGTTTAATCCCCAACATGAAAGAAAGACAGACAGAAAAAAAAAGATAGAGAAAAAATGGAGAAGAGAAGATGAGATAAGACAAAAGAGCATGATTCTGGCTTAAAGATATGGGAACAAGCTCTTTGGCATCTATTTCATGAGGAGCTGGGATTTATATCCACCCCTGAATCTGAGTGTGTGCTGTGATCAACAATGTAGCCACACAGGAAGGTGGAATGACGGCTCATGACTTTAAGTTAAATGTCACACATCTTACATCACGTTTGGTGGAAATTTGCTCTTGGGTCCTGAGCTACGTGACTACCTGAGACCACTCTGCGAGGGTGGGTGTGTGGAGGTCTCTGAATGAAGAACTCAGATTGCAAATTCATCCCTCATCTTTCCAAGCCGTCACCAGATTACGAGTGAAGAAGTCCCCTTGGGAATGGATACTCCACTCTCAACTGTCATCTCTGTCTCTTGCTCCATACCCATCCTGGAGTCACCCCAGATGGATCCCCAGAAGTCATGAAGCGCAGAACCTTCCCTACTGTGGCCTTTTGAATTCCTGACCTAAGAATTCTTAAGCATAAGTGAGTGTTACTTTATGCCACTAAATTTGGAATAGTTTTGCAACAATAGCTTTTTGGGACAGTGATGTATGTGAAAATATGAACTTTGGAGTCAGAGAAATGTCAATTCAAATGCCAGCTCCCATTTGGCGAGCTTTATGACTTTGGACAGGGTCTGATATGCTTTTAAAGTGAGAATAATGTTTCTGTATTTCAAGCTGATATGAGGATTAAATGAGGCAACATATGTCCAAGGCCAATCATGTAGTAGGAGATTGAAAAAAACCTTAGTTTCTATTTCCATCCCTTTCCTTCCACCTAAGGAAGAATAAATCATACCCTTGTAATGTCTGTTTGAAATGAGAATGTATCTAATGTGTAGTGTTTTGCAGCGTGAGTGCATTACAGTCAAGCTCTGTGTACTTGTCTCTCTGAGTTTCCTACCTTCCCAGGCCTTTGCAGCAGGATCTGCTCCCTAAAATCTCAGAAGGGACCGGGCACAGTTAGGGCAGTGTGCCTGTAGATACCCTACAAACTTAGAATGGAACTCAGGGCCAGCTGGAAGCGGTTGAAAAGTATTGTCAAAAAATGTGTTGAAGCAATACCTACAAGTGTAAAGGCGTGTCTGTACTGATGACTTCATGGAGGGATAAGGGAACATGAAGAATTGCATGTGTAGCAGTTAAACCTGAGTTTTAAAATCAGTTGTCAGAGAGACCAGGCTCTGGCACCTGACCGCCTGGGGCCAAATCCTAGCTCTATTCCATATTGCCTGTGTGATTCTACACCACTGTCAAAATGTCTCTGTGTCTACCTCTCTCCATCTACAAAAGGGGAGAAATAATCATACTCAACTAAAAATCTTATTCTGATGAGTAAACACTATACATAAAGCACTTGTAACAGTGTCTGGATCATGGGGACACCATGTAACATTACTCCTCACAGGCTAGTCCATGGGCTAGGAGCATCTCTGTCAGCAATGGACTCATGAGAGAAACAGGAATCACGAGCCTCAATCCAGATGGACTAAATTAAAACTCGGAAAGACTGTTCTACTAAGCCTTTGCTAGTATTACGACCTGGAAGAACATTGCCAAATGAAAGGCAATGGGCCACATGAAAGGCAGTGTCAGAGACACCACGCGTGTCCAGCAGGATCGTCTTCTTTTCCCCTTCTAGTTACACTGTGTCTTTCAGCACTCCCTCTCTTGAGGAAGTTGGCAGTTTGACACACTGCCAGGCGATTCCTGGCTTATTTCTGGTCCTGAACACTCTTTGGTTCAATTATTGTCCATTGCCCAAAGCTTATTCCAGGAAAGGGAAATGGCACCATCTACAGTGTCCTGGACCTTGCTAGGGGGTCCTGCATGTACCAGATGCTCTACCCTTGCTTCATCTGTAAGTACATATGTAATTCTATCTCAAGCTAGAAGCTTACTAAGGAAAAAGGGCCTGCCTTTGTGGAAAGCTTTAGACAGCTTTCCAGTTATGCCTCTGCCACTTTCACACAGAAACAACTATTTTTAGCTATTTGCGGACTGGTTCTCTTACTAATGCACACCTCTGCTAACTATGAGCATCACTGTGGTGACAGTTATTTGGACAGATTTTAGAGGGAATAGAGTCATTACTAGTAAAATTATTACAAGCTGACTTGTCATTAAAATTTCATTAATGCCTTTTCTGAGTGTGTTATATCTGATAATTTAAAAACACATCACTCTATTATATTTCCACTAAAGTTGCTCACTAATTTAATAGGCTAGAGTGTTTTAATACCTTCACAGTTAATGCAGGAAAAGGCAATGCAGAATGATCAAATTAGGGAAAACCTGACACCATGTTTCGCGTGGCCTTGTTCAAGTTTCACACCTCACTAACGCTACAGAAATCAGCAATAAAGGCAGGAGAGACTTAGAGATAATTCTGGGAAAACATCTAGGAAATTAATGGATTCTGCATTATGAGTCTAGGGTAGCAGTATTGGCAAGGGCCACCTACAGATGAGGACATATGATATCTCTTTTCTTTCCTGCAGATTCTTTGCGGGCATAGTGGTGGGTGGCTGGGTCTTCCCCAGGTGTTGCAGGCAAGCTGTGGCCAGCCACACTGTTTTCTGGCCCTGGAGACCAGTTTGGATGCCAGGGAGGCAGTGACGGGCAGTAGCCGAGTCAGGTTCCACCTCATCTATTCTGCGCAGAAGGGTTCCAAACCTTCCTTGTCCGTGGACGCTTCTGGAACTTCTCCGCCTCAAACAGCAACAGCTTCCTAATACCCCACAGATGTGAAATGGCATAGAACAAAAGGCAGGAAGAAACTACAGCCTCACTAAGGGACCTGTGCCAACACACAGCGTCCCCCTCCTGCTGTGGCTTAATGATTCCACAGTGGGCAAGCAAACCGAAGTGTCTTTATGTCCCCAAAGGTAGACATTAAAATTTGCAAAGCTTCTATCCCAACCTACAGGAGTCCAAAGGTTTTTCTGGACCAAATGATCTCTCAATGTAGATGTTATTAATATAATGAAAAATGCTGTGACATCAAGGTCTTACAATAACACCCATCATTCATCTTTTCAAACTATGCACGTATATTCAGTGAAGGAATAGAGCCATGAGGGAGCATGAAGCTGACTGTTCCATTGTTCAGGTTATTACAGAATCAGCAGTGTTTACTTTCTTATTCAGGTTTTCCAATTAGTGACAGAGTAATGGCAATAACCAGGGTTTGGGTCTCCAAGGAGATACCTGAAATTTTACATGCAATTTAAAGAGAGAGGAGGAGTTATCAGGACTATGACTTGTGCTAATTTTCCCTTTTCACCAAGGGATTAGGTAGAGAGCCATGGATTTGTGGTTTTAATCAGAGAAGCTGCTGGAACTTTCACCCTGGCTTCTAAATTATAGCCATTGTTCCTTTTATTCCCTGATGGAGCAAGTCAAAGGATTCTTCTCATAGGATTTGGGATGATTAGGGCTTCATGGAATTAGTGGCTGAATGATCTGCTGTTTCCCACTTTGAGCTCAAAGAACCTCTGTCATTGTGTGACCCTGTCCCCATGTTCTAGCCACCATATCCGTCCCTCTCTGCACATGCTGGTTCTTCTGGTGGCAAACTCTCTTCACCTACATTCTTAGGCTACCACCCTAACACATCTTTTTTTCAGAACTCCAAGCTCCAAGCACAAGAAATCTGCAAATATACTATTTCTTCCCTCTCTGCCTCCTCCTCTCCTTCCCTGGTACTAGGATTGAACTTCACACTGAGTTGCAATACAACCCCAGCAACTTCTAGTTTTTTTTAGTTTGAGACAAGGTCTCACTAAGTAGCTAAATTGCCCAGGCTGGGCTTGAATTTGTGCTCCTCCTGCCTACAACTCCCAGAGTGCTGGGATTATAGGCATATGTTACCACACCCACTTCTCTTGGTTCTTAAAAAATATGGCTTCTGATCATAAGAGCAATTCGTGTTAGAAAGTGTTGATTATGCAAACTTATAACATAAACCACCATAATAATCCCACTGCCCCCAAAGGCAATCATTTTTCACCCTTTAGTGATAGTTTTCATAAATATTTATTAAGCTGCTTTCTTGATAGCACATCATGAGCTTTTTTTATATCATTAACAATTTCCTACAGTGTAATTTTAAATGACAGAACAGTATTTTATACATAAGTATTTTGTTACTGTTTTAAAGACAATTCTTTATTTTTAGCCATTAAAGTGGCTTCTAATATTTCTCTTGCATAAACTGCAATGATGAGTGAGTTTGCAGTTATCTGATACTATTTCCTTAAGAAGAATTCTTGGCAACAAAATGGGAAAAAAGAACTACATTCTTAGAAGTACAATTGCTGAATTAAAGTGCATGCATATTTTGAAAGGTTTGGACCAATACTATTTTAACTTCCATGAATATTGCTCTAATTTCCTAAGACCCAGCCAGCAATTGTGGGCCTTATGATGCCTCCCTAGTCACACTGGGACTAAGTCTCTCTTTTATTCCTGGTTAATCAAGATTGGGAACACACAAAATATACCAGAAACCAGCGTTGTGCAAAATACAGGGCCAGACTCATTTTTTATTTTATAATTTTCATCATGGATTCTTTGTGTTAATTTTCATTTTAAAAAGACATTGTGTCAATATTTTAACTCATGCTTAAACTAACCAAAATTTTTAATGTTTTACCTTAAAAAAGATACTGTCTTTGTCTGAGGAAATTGTTATAAGTGAATGCCTTAGAGGGGGCGGCTTACACACAGCAGCAATGTATTTCTCATAGTTCTGGGGGTTGGCTCAAGCAGGATCAAGTTGGATTCCTGTCTGCTGAGGACACAGATCCTCATACATTGCCACCTGATCACAGTGCCTTCACATAGTGAAGAGGGGAAAGGAGAGCTTTTGGTTTCTTTTGTAAGGATCCAAATCTTACTCATGTGATTGCATTACCTCTGAAGGCCCCCACCCTCTGATGTCATCATCTTAGCATCAGGGTTTCAATCTCTGAGTTCTGAAAAGGATATAAACAGTCCACTGCAGTTTTGTATTAAAATACTACTTATCTTTATTACTGACTTTCTTAGTGCCCCCTTAAGTTGGTGTCTAAATCAAATGCCTCCTTCACCTTGCCCATTTCCTTGTGCTGTACCGGTTTGCAAGGTCCTCAGTGGTTCACAGCCACCTGTGGTCCAGGTCTTGCCTGTGTTGTTCTGTATGAGCTGAGCAGCTGATAAGTAGTATTTGGCTGTGTCTTCCTGGTCCTCTTCCTGAAACAGGAAATTTGTCTCATCCCTTGTAAATGCTTGTGATGGAAATGATGGCTGTGAAGCTCTTGCCCCATATGCATCTTTCCTGGTAGGTGTCTGGTGCTTTGGAAGGAGTGATTGAATCAGGGCAGGAGAAAGAGAGCACTGCTTTTAACCTTTGCATGGGCAGAGGTTGGATCTTGGCCAGGAGGCTGCCTGGCATCCTACTCCCCTTCCCGCTTCCCTTCCTTCCTTCCTTCCTTCCTTCCTTCCTTCCTTCCTTCCTTCCTCCTTTTCCTCTTCTTTTCTCTTCTCCTTCTCCTTTTTTCTTTTCCCTCCTCCTCCACCTTTCCAGGTCCCACAGGCATCCCCTCTAATAGTCTCAGTAACTTGAAATTTTCCTTTATCAGTAACAACAAGGACAATGACAACAGACACTGGTATTGAACACCCACTGTATACTCAGCAGAATACAGGAGATGACAGTCTTCATTTAAACTTAGCTGTGGATGGCAGTGGCTATGAAGTATGTTTTTTGCTTCTACCTACTGCATTCAAAGTCTTCTCTGGCCATTTTCAAACTGAGAGACTTTGGGCAAATCACGGACGCCTGCCTTAGCCTCACTGTCTCGGCTGTAGAGTGGGACTGAGAGTGCTCAGCTTATGGATCCTGCTTTCAAATACAGCAGCGACATGTTGTCTATCACATGACCAATGATTATTTGACGTTAGCGAGACTCCCAAATGAGTTCTCTCTGTCTCAGAGTAATAAAATCTCTCATGTTACTTGGGGATATAGGGAACCTGAATCAAGATTTCTTCTCTCAGCATCTACAAGTCAGTGCTGCCACCTGCTCCCCGTCTCAGAGAAAAGGGGCCTCAGAAATCATCTTCATTACCACGCGGTATGTGATGTGGGGCCCAGTGGCCTGGAACCATGTGGGGGCTGGTTTAAAATGCAGACTCCGAGACTTGGTAGTCCTATGGAATTGGAACCTAAATTTAAATAAGATATCAGGTGGTTCTGGGCAGCCTGAAGCCGGAGAAGTTCCAGGGTGACCTAATTTTCTCCTCACTCCTCCCTAATTCACCCTCTCCCATCCCTCCCATCTCCTATTCTTTCCTGTGGCAATGAGTGCTGTCTGCCCTGCCTGTGCTGTTTTACTGCCTTCTTTCTACTCTCTCTTTCTCCCACCCACTTTCTGTCCACTGTCCCATGGAGAGGAGGAATAGGACACCTTGACATTACACTCTGAGAAAATTGCTCAACATTTAGTCTGGGCTCTCAAGATGCTCCTGCCTTGCCTCACATTTTAAATGTCTTTAGTCCATCAAACTTGGCTCTGACATGGATAAAAAGAATGGCAGATTGTGTGCAACCATATTCACCAGCTTCCACATGAGTCCCAGTGAACCCCAGAAGAGGCTGCTATCGATATAGGTGGCAACTCTGGAATTAAGGCACGGATATGAGGCTCAGTGGACCAAAGAGCTAAGATGGCTGAGTGATGACAGAGTGGACTAAGATAGTTGAATGACAGTAGGGACTCAATGGGTACTATTAAAACAAAAAAAAAAACATGAGGCGAATCACAAGGAATTGTATTTTCAGAGCGTGTACTTGTCGTGCTGCTCTTTGTTCTATTTCTCTGTAGTTAACCTTGACATTCAGCTTTATTAGAAGTAAGAAATGTTTATTGAGCTTCTGTTACGTGCTAGTCTGTGTGTAGGACTAAAGAAGTGATGGCTTTATTTTCTTGCTCACTCAGGGAGATGGAGATGTTTGCAAATAACTTGGATCAAGCAGATCTGAGAGGAAGCTGTGACATGGACACAGGGCTGATGAGAGATGGATTTAAATGTTACCCAAAAATTTATTGGTCTTGTTTCTTCCTCACTAACAGCATCCTAATTTTGCTCAGATATTGGCTGATCATGGGCCACAGGAAGTCACATCTTGTGTAATTTGAGTCAACCAATCAGGTTAACAAGAAAAGGGAGAATTATAACTTTTTTTTTCAAACTATCACCTTTGGTAGTAATCATACTGTTTTTTTCCATACATGTGTGCCTTTTAAAAACTTGTTTCTCTCCATCACAATATATGACCCTTGACAGCAGGGTCCCTCCTTTGTGGAGGATGCCTGGTGTGTGTTACATGCTCACATGAAATATGCAGACCAACACAGTCAGGGGGCTCCTTTCAATTCAGCAAAGAGTTATTGATTTTCTGACGTATTCCAGACCTTGTGTTGAGCCCCAGAGATATTATGGAGAACAGATACAAATCTGGGATGACAAACACAAAACAAATTACTATAGGAGCTTCCCAGTTGGTGACCACACTGCGATGCCGGAGGGGAGTGTGGGCAGTGTGGGCACTGGAGTTCTGAGTTCCCGTCAGTAACTTGCCCTGCCATTTAGCTACCCCTCAGTCTACAGAAGGAATGCCCATGTCATGCTTATTACTGGAACAGTTATTTTCATTACATTGAACTAGGAATATATTTTTAAGCACTTTTATTTTCTGAGTATTTTTCAGGACTTTATTTCCAAATAAATTTTCTCCTTGTATATTGTTAATGAAATATTTTTAGATAGGTTTAGGACCAAAATACTAAAATAATGTTCAAAGTTATTTAGAGACAGCAGCAAGAATATCTAGGAGATCTGTATTGAGACTATTGACTTTTCCATTAGCAGTGAAAATGATCTTTCAGAACTAAGCTGCAAATGTATTTCAATCATTAAGTTTTTCTAGTCCATTTTTATTTAGGCATTAACCACAGATTAAGTTTATCAATGATCTCAGAATTCACTGCAGCAGTAAGCTATATAGCAAAAGGTAAGCTATCTGCAAAGTAGAATGAAGTAAATTTTCTCATCTTTCTACTATAAAATAATAAAGGAAAATGACTAAACCCCATCTCCTAGGAGGAGCTGCAGGCTAGAAGCAAAGGTGAAGGGGTGCTTTGGAGCAGGGTTCAGGAAGTCCAGTTGGCAGTAGAATGTGTCCTTTTAAGAAGACTTCATGTACTTCTCATTCTTTTATTGATGCATGCTTTTAATTTCAGTTATAATAATGGGATGGGAATGTCTGAGATCTTTCCTGGGGGAGCGCTAAGATCCGAATTTAGATCCATTAAGAGGGTACTGAGACAGCAGTTCTATTTTCCTTCCCTTGTCTTGCCTGACTTTTCTCCAGAAATGTTTTTTGTTATTTCCACTCAATCTTGCAATCATTTCTTGAGCAACTGCTATGTCAGAGGTTTGGGTATAAGGCGTTACAGAGATGAGTGAGACAATCCTTGCTCAGGGGACTGGCACCTGTGCAGGGGGAGAGGTATAGTGTAGGAAGGCCCTGAAGCTGGAGATTGATCACATGTGTGGGGCTCAAGCAAGGCCAGTCCACAAAAAACAGAGACACCAAAACAAGCTATGTAAATAAGCTATTCCAGCACCAATAAGACAAGGGGCCCAGGCCTGCCAGGCAAACAAGGTGCTAGGCAGTAGGGTTGAAATTGACATTCTTCTTTGGAGGGTATAAATAAACATGCTGCACTGGTTGAGTAGTTCCTTTCCTCCCATCAGGAGGATAAAGGCTCCACATGACTCCAGCTTTGTCTTTTCTTTATTGTTTTCATCCTGTCCGGTCCTTAACCTCAAGAATCTCAGTTGCGGCAGTATGTAGACAACAGAACTCCTGCCCTGTGAGGAGGGTTGGAGCACTGCACCAGTTGAGCTCAGTAAACCATGCAGGAGTGGAGTAGGGACAGTGGGGACAGAGAGGGTTCCTGCAGGGTGGCCCTGTGCTGAAGCTGATGAGGTAGCATTGTCCTGTTGTCTTGATAGTGGAAAAATACACTCAGGTGAAGGAAAAGTTTAAGTAAAGGTCTGGGGTTAATCTAGGTTACTGACATGCAAGGAAGAAAAAGGTTTTCATTAGCCCTTATAAGCTCTTGGCGGCAGTGGACCCCTGTAACAGAAAACAGAGCAACAAGAGAAAAACAGACAAGTGTATGAACATATAAATTCATGCATACAGGGCTGGCAACCAGGCATGAGTTGTTCTCAAACAAATGAGTTTTGATTCCACCTCTTCAGCAAAAACTAGGTTTGTAGAGAAGTGAAAGACAAAAGGAGAAGGTCATTGGGTCTTTAGAGTGGCAAATTCTGGGAAGACGAATGACTGACAGAAAAAAGCTGGTTAGTAAAGCTTGTTAACCCTCCCCAGGCTGATAGAGGACTCAAAGTTGTCTTCAGGGGTTAACTTGTATTCTCCTGGGAAGAAAGCAGTAGATCCTTTTGTCATTATAAGTTGATGCCCTGCCTCTCAGCAAATAGAGGGAGGGCAGAGAGCTCTCCTGTATTAGGTTCTTCATTGTTTTCAGCTCAGAAATGCTACCTATTATTGCTTGCTACGGGAGCACAGGGTGTGTGGTGGACATGTGCAGGGACACAGAGTGATAGCAAAGGTCCTCTCATGATGGCTTCACATGCTGCACTAGAGATAGAGATGATTCAGAGGTAGTGGGGAGCCACAGAAGATTTTGTAGAAATGAGTGATGTGGCCTGATAAGATTTCTGGCCATGCAAAGAGGGGATTGGAGAGGCAAGAAGTTAGATACAGGGATTGTGATAGAGTGCAGATGCTATTTCAGTATCTTGGTAAGAATCTAGGAAAAGCCAGGTATGGTGTTACAAGCCTGCAATCCCAACACTTGGAAGGGTGAGGAGGGAGTGTAGTAAGTTTGAGGCCAGCCTGAACTACATAGTGACACCCTGTCTCAAAAAACAAAACAAAACAAAACCAAAACAAAAACAGAATCTAGAAAGAAGCAGCAGACTTGGAAAAGAAAAATTAAATATGAGCTATAAGACAGTATAGCATCTATCACCCACATCTGAGATGAAGGTTACAAAAAATGCAGCCCATCTACTCTCCAGATTTCAGAAGTTATAATGCGGTATGTATAACATAAAGGAGAAACAGATCAAAAGCCATTCTCACCAAAAAATACATATATTTGACATGAAGAATTCAGGGATTTTCACCCACACCAACATCAGCATGAAGGGGACAGCTGAGAGTCCAACATGAAACAATGTGGGGTGTTTTATGGGGCAATTTGGAAACCTCAGTGATGCTGCCATTTGTGATGTGGTTTTTTTCTAAAATGTGAGGCATGTCTTAGAAAGCCAAGGATGAAGAGGAAGAACCAGGGAGGTGCACTGGAAAAGTGAGGTGCGGAGAAGGGTGAGTTTTAAGGTGCCGCTGGAAAGGGGCTGGGGCATAAGCACCTGCTTGGCAAGCACAAGGTTGTGAGTTTAATCCTCAGGACCAAACAAACAAATGCCACTGGAGTTCCAGGCCCTTAACAGAGGCAGATGCTGCCCTTCCCAAACAGGGACCACAAGAAAGGTTCAGTGGGGCCCAGTGAGGGTCAGAAGTGCAGGAAAATGTTGACTTCAGGTCTGCTGAGTTCAAGATGCCCAGTGGGCCTCTCTACATAGTGCTCAGCAGGGCAGCCTTGGAAGTCCGTGAGCTTCACAGCATCTAATGAGGCAGACTTTGAGTCAAAAAGACTGAAAAGAGACCACTAAATTTAAAATAAGATGGTAGCTTTTTTATTCTCCTACCCATTGGGCTGGGAACTGAAACCAGGGCCCCGTGCATGCTGCACCCCCATTAGAGCTTGTGAGCTTGAAATAGGACTAGTAGGGCTTTAGTATCTGTATTGACCTAACTTGTGTCACACTAGTCCAAGCCACTTGTCAATTAGATTTTACCTCATGCCTCAGTGTCTTCCTTGTGGATCTACATCACCTGCTATAGCAAGAATCCTACTGAGGCAGGTGAGTGGGAATCCCCCACTCCTGACAGCTCATCCCTCTCAAGGTCTAGCTGAACCCCTCACCCTCCAGGTGACCTGCCTTCAGCAAGAACCCTGTTAGGTCAGCTTAGCCAGACTTCCCCTATTCCTGATGGCTCTGCTTAGGAACTTTTGGTCCATTGTCGCCCTCCATAGCTTGTGTCAGTATCAAGAAGTTTTTTTTTTTCTTCTTAAGAAATTTAAAATGTACTATCTAAGTATTCCTGGTACACACCACTGGCATTTTATTACTGTGTGTTGAATGCAGGCATTGGTTGGTCTTCCAGTGAAATGGGAAGTAACTATGGGAAATATAGTAAGTGCTTTGTTTCCAGTGATCAGGCCAAGGGAAGGGCAGATCACAGGCTTGTCATTTCTCCATTTAGACATGGAAAAAGGGGGGGAAATTCTTTTTTAAAATTACACACTTTACACCATGACAGTAAGCCAGGGAGACTTTAGTTGTGAAATTAGCATGTAGTACTTAGCAGCTGATTTTCCGGATTCATCGGAAAGGAAAAACAGTCCCTCAGCCACTCTTACCCAGCCTGCTGCAGAAAAATCCACCTGATTCCATTTTACTCCTTCCTCTTGTGCTTATTAGTTTTCTGTCTCCCACTCATCCAATTGTTTACTGCAACTGAATCAAGCTGACATTTTGATAATGAACTCCAGCCTGAGCTGAGTTTTCAAATTTGGTGTCTCTTTCTCTAATGTGGTTTTCATTGATTGCAAGAGTTGCAACATTGGTGGCTCTTTTACAATTTTCGGGCAGGGACTTAGACATGCCTTCTGGGTGAGTGGGTAAGACATACTCCTTTGTATAGAAATGGCTTAGATTTCTTCAGTGTCCTCTCCTGCAGCAGCTAGGGAAACATAAATGATTGGTCCCAGGACGGACAGTGTATCAAATGAAAGCATTTTGTAATTTCAAAGAAACCAAGCAGATCTATCAGAGTAGCTTTATTTTCTGTGGCAACAGACTTGTGGGTACAAAATCTCCTTTTCCGTAACCTGCCTCTATAGCCTTTTGCATTACCTTGGCACTAGCAGAAAATAGGATTTCTCACCTACAGATGGAGAAGAGAGAAGAGGCTCGCCTAAACATTAGGTAAAAATTACTTGTCAGGTTTGATCAATTCAAAAAAAGTCCAAATTCCCTTTGAAAAGACACAGTTGATACTCGGAGATTAGAGAGGTTGTCCTTATAGACACATTGTTTGGCTAAATTGTCTGCATATGCAGCGAGTTTGCTAAGTGAATGATACATTTGCATCTAAATGGCCCATGAATAATTTGATTCTGCTCCAGACAATGCAATAAACAAGCCCCCTCCTCCTGTTGGACTCTGGGAGAAGTGTGAATGTAGACTCCTCCTCTGTTATTGCTTTGACTGAGCTATTATTTGACAAGGCATTGAAGAAGGAGTACATGAATCTATTAAGAAGAACCCATCTCCATTATGAGCTGAGATGTGAATGAGACGGCAGAGAAATCTTTTATAGCCGGCAAATTTAGGCCTCTAGTTTCTCAGGGCAAAAATATTTTAAAACAATAACAAGAAACAGGAGCCAAAGCGTGGACAGACCGCTCCCACCCTCCACATTGCTGCCTTGGCAGTTCTGCTTTGCATGTTGGGGACGGCATGAGGTGTTAATTGCCATCTGCGCACTGCTTTTATGAGAGCATTGATTACCTATTCCTGCCACCCGGCACCGTGCTGAGTATTTATAGCACACATGTGAATGCAGGGGCCTACGATCTGCAGTCGACTTGAAACCCCAAGGGCTTTAGCTACTAAGTGGACGCAGCCACGTATTAGACTCACGCAGCTCACTCCCTCTGTGTCCAAACTGATGAGTTCCAGTTCTTAATTTGGAAGGTAGGAATTAAACAATGGCCACGATAGGTGCCAGTTTCCATTTGCACTTATGCATATTACATCAAAACTGACTTTTTATGGCTTCCGTTGGTGAGGATTTTTTTGGTACTGGGAATTAACTTAGGACCTTGTGCTTGCCAGGCAGGCGCTGCACCCTGAGCTCTATCCCCGGCCCTTGTTTGTGAGATTTGTGATGTTCTGTTCTTCTATAAGGCTCCAATGGGATGGCATGCCTTGATTTAAGAAAGTTCAATATATTAAATTCAGTTTCACATGAAAGAAATAGAGAAGGATGGTTATTCACTTTGTGGAAGGATTCACAGTGGGATTCTTAAAGTAATAAATATTATATGTGGCACTTAGCATGTGATTTAGTTCATTGCTTTGTGAATATGTCTGTGGGCAAAATGCTGTCTACTTAAGAGGTTTTGATGCTTCTGTCTTCAAGTGATTCAGTCACTGTTCCTTAGCCCACAGGGGCACGGGGCCAGCCAAAAGCACTCCAGGGTTGCCTCAGTGGTAGTTGGTTCTAATCCCTGGATGTGTTCCTAGAATGCCAGGTCTCTCCTTTGTTATTGTGGCACATAGGGTAAATTGGCTTGTTTAGCCTCAGTTCCAATCATCTTCCAGTTTGGTTTTCTGAACTACAGAGCCAGAAAGGTAAGACCAGTATTCCTCAGTTTCCCTAGAATTTAAGAGTCATTCTATGGTGTCTTAGTCACTAGTCGCTGAGACAAAATACCTGATACCCAAAGTTGGGAAGGGAAAGGCTTATTTCTTACAGTTTTTGGAGGTTTCAGTCCATACTCAGTTGGCTCCAAGGCAGGGTGGCATGGCAGGGCCGCAGTTCATGGTGGCTGCAAACAGCAAGCGGGAACCAGCAAGAGAGAGAGACATACCTTCTTTCTGCCATTACATCATGTCCTGGCTCCACCCCCTGGGAGGGTGTAGCACTGACACCATCAATCCAAGCACTAGACAATGAACCAGTCACAAATGTACAATGCAAATACATGAGGCCTGGGGGCCACTGACATAAACCATGACATTCCACCCCTGGCCCCCAGAGACTCATGTATTACCTTTATATAAAAGACATTTAGTCCATCTCCAAGAGTTGCCAAAGTCCTAACATTTTCACCGTTGCTGAGAAGTCCAAGTCCCAAGTCTCCTCCAATATCTATGGCAAACTCTTAACTGTAACCCCCTGTACAAGTGAAACAGGGTTAAACGTTTCTGAAATACAAAGGCACAAAATAAACATCACCATTCCAAAAGTTACAAATGGGGGAATGTAAAGCATTGGGAACAAAGCAAGCCCAACATCCAGCAGGGCAAACATTAAGTCCTAGAGTTCCACGCTAAGCATTTGAAGCAATCTGGTTGCAAGCTCCAAAAGGCTTGGGTGATTCCACCCCCACGGCACTTCCATGGATTTCAGCTACCGAATCTTTTGTCTTAAACCCTCTCTGTTCAGTTTTTGCAGCTTTCCTTGGATGATCCACGTTCCTGGCTTTTCCAAACTTCTGGGGTCTCCACTGTACCTTTGGCTTCACCCTTACATCTTTACATATTGCCCTCTCAGGGGCACACTGCTTGGCCTCCCAGGCCCTTTGCAACTGAGGTGGAAGCTGTCTTACCCTCAGAATTTGTGCATTTTCCTTGCACCTAAAATCAGCACCATGTGGATGCCGCCAAGGCCTGCTGCCAGTTGGAGCAGTAGCCAGGCTTTTCTCTCTCTTGGCTGTAGGGGTTGATTGCCTAGATCACTGGGCTCTGTGAACCCAATTGTGAAGAAAAGCTTTTCTATGTTGTTGCCATTCTGGAACCTCATGTGGCTGCCACCATTCTGGAACCTCATGTGGCCTCCCATGCCATTCTGGAGCATGGTGCTCTGAAGCTTTCTCATCTGAGAAAATTCTTTCACTTTTGCAGTTTTGGGGCTGCAAAGGGTGGAGACCCACTGTTTCCTGGGATGCCTTCTGGCCATCTTTCTTATCTCTCTGTTTCTTCTCAACAATCAAAGTCTCAGCTTTATCTTTACAATCCACAGCTTTACTGGAGTTTTCCTTCTGGCCAAACTCACAGTGTTTTAAATTATCCTGCTGGGCTCTTTTCTCTTGATTTGCAACATAGATCTGGCTAAAAGCCCCCAACAATAGCCATGCCACAGCCTCAACATTTGACTGCCTTGAAATTTCCTTTGCCAGATTAAACAGCCCATTACCCTTAATCTCAGTCTCAGGCAAAGTCTCTGGGCAAATGAGCAAAATGCAGACAAACTTTCTGCCAAGCAATAACACACATCATAGGGAGTCCAACAACCAATGCAATCCTTCTTCCCAGCAGAAACCTCCCAAGCCTGGTCTTTACTATCAGGCTTTCTAGCCTTCTGGTCTCCTGAGCTCTGACCAGAATCTCCTCTACAGAACAGCCTCAGCTGCTCCAGCTCTACGTGTCCAGGCAACAAGTCTGAACCTTTCCAAACTGCTCACAAGCCATTTCCAAAGCCTCTTGAAAAACATGGTCAGGTATAGTCACAGCAATGACCCTACTCCTGGTACCAAATTCTGTCTTAGTTACTTTTCACTAGTCACTGAGACAAAATACCTGATGCCCAAAGTTGGGAAGGGAAAGGTTTATTTCTTACAGTTTTTGGAGGTTTCAGTCCATATTCACTTGGCTCCAAGGCAGGGTGGCATGGCAGGGCTGCAGTTCATGGCGGCTGCAAACAGCAAGTGGGAACCAGCAAGAGAGAGAGACACACCTTCTTCCTGCCAATACATCACATCCTGGCTCCACCCCCTGGGAGGGTGTAGCACTGACACCACCAATCCAAGCACTAGACAATGAACCAGTCACAAATGTACAATGCAAATACATGAGGCCTGGGGGCCACCGACATAAACCATGACATATGGTGTAGGGGCTTGACCTTTTGCCAGGCCTGGTGGCAGGGTTAGGTGCTCTCTGGCAACTGGAGAGGAGCTCTGACCCTAGTGTCCAGTGCCTCACATCACAATGCCTAGCAGAGAAGGCAGCAGCAGTGCTATTTCTATTAGAAGATTGTGTGCAGCAGCTATATATTTTCTCTACTGTCTAGTTTTCAAGGGAATGACTGTATACTGTTTTCTTTTTTTTAGTACTGGAGATTGAACTCACGACCTCACACTTGCCAGGCAGGCGCTGTAACGAGCTATATCCCCAGCCCTGAAAACTGTTTTCTGATTGAACTAGCTACAGTGGTTTTTGTTGTTGGCCACCAAAAACCTTGAAAGGTCTACTTCCCTTTCCTGTGTGTGCAGGAAGCCTGCACTCAGGGCTATTGTGTATGGCTGTGCAGTTACTGAGCTGCCCGATCCAGGGGACACCATTCACACAGACTGAACAGCTCCGCCTTGTGAACCACTTGGCCTCTTAGCTTTGCGGCTCCCCCTACCTCAGTCTGGGCCTCATTCCACAGCCAGTAGCGTCTGGCCAGCCAAGTATGAAGGGAGAATTTTCTCCAAAGATAACAACTCTTTCAGCGCATACGACATTCTCCAAAAGAATAAGGCTCTTTAAGAATCTAGTTTCTTCTGTCCGTACACTTACAGCAAACATTTCCATGGGTGGTGTATACTAGCTATGTTTTTCATTTGTTATATTTTATGTTGCATTGGTATCTCGGGGCCTTGCAAATCTAAGGGTCATATTGTCCTTCCCATGGTTAGCTTATTTTTAAGGAGAGCAGACCACTTGCCTGGGAGCACAAGTTTGGTCTACAGTCCCGTAAGTTCTGATTCCATACCCTGCCACTTCCACTAGGCTCCTGTAGGCTGGAACACTGTTCCCCTGCCCCAAATCACCCCTGTGTTAGGTACAACTAGATAGAGACCAATTTTGGACCTTTAGCATCTCCCACCCATATTGTTTGAATCAGTAATCCTGCAACTGCTTGTCAGTTCACTCTGCCTCCTTTCTTGCTTCTGTGAAAGCAAAGCAAGGTTTTGCTCATGCTTCTTCTCATCCCTCAGCTCCTGGCTGACCTTGGTGCTTCCTGGTGTGGCCCTGCATAGTGTGGCAAACATACTGTCTTTGAATAAACTCTTGTCTCTGTGTCTGATGTCTTACTTGATTAAGCCACAGCTAATTAAAACAAATCCTGGGTACATTTCAAAACAGCAAAGATATTTGAGCAGTGGCCTGTACTGTAGTATCATTTTCCAAAGAGGTCATCTCTCATGATGAATCAGATTTCTCAGGATACAGTCCTGGTATTTTAACTGTCTTCTGTCTCAGTGAATTTACTTGCAGGATCCCAATCAATTCTCTTCCCTTCCTGTTATAATCAAGACTTTATCCTGGTGGTAGGGACAGGTCACTATCACACTGAAAGTGTCTTCATCATTTATTTCAAGAGAAGTCACATGAGTAGGGTTCTGTGTGGTCTGCTCAGCTCTTGGAGAGTCATGGAAGTGAATACCTAGGTTAAGATTCCAACAGGGTTCTGGCTTCATTCTTATATTTGGGAAAAAGCTTAGAATACCTGTGTGGTTTGTAGTTACTCTACCACATCTCTAAACCATTATGGAATTACAGAGTGATAAGAATTACCTCTTACTAGACTGTAAGAATTACCTTATTAAAGTAGTTCTTCTATTATTTTTTCCTTCTCTAGTTCTTTTCCATCCAGCCCTTTTCTTCTTGAGTATATCCCTCCTACCACTTCCAGCAACTGATAATCCCATTGTCTCTGCTTGAATGTAGCTATTATGCATGCTAATTCAGGAGGGTCCAACTATAGCCCATAAGACAAATCCAATCCACTGCCTGTTTGTTAAAAGGTAGGAGATTGATATGATCTGAAGAGAAACCAGAGTATGACTGCCTGTTTTTTAGAAATAAAATTTTGTTGAAACAATCAGAACCATTAATTTACATATTGTCTAAGTTTACTTTCACGCTACAATTGCAGAGCTGTGATAGTAACCAGATAGTCCGCAAAATTTGAAATACTTTTCATCTCCCTTTAAAGAAGTTTGCTGACTGCTGTTCTAGTAGATAAAATGGGCTGGTTATTCAGGATGTTATTTACATGTTCTCTAGTGACAGCCTCAAGTTCCTTTTTTTTTTTTTTTTAAATCAGAGAACAAACTCATGACCTTGTGCTTGCCAGGCAGGCACTTATACCTTTGAGCTAAATTCCCAGCCCAAGTTCTTCTTTCTTAATGAAACATTCTTTAATCAGAACAGCTGCCACCACATTCCTCTTCAAACTGTACCTGCTCAAATCTACCATTAACTCTATGAGCTGCAGGTTGCTGTTGGGAAGTAATTGTCGAGGGGTCTCTCATATTTCTATGTGTCTAGGCATAAACGGCCAATTATTCTAGCACTGTCTTTTCAGAAATGTGTATATAAGCCTGGAGACAGTGACTCCTCTGAACAAAGCTAATGTATGTTGCTAACTAGTAAAGAGATTCTTCCTCAGAGAGATTTGCTCATATTCCAGTGTAGCAAGAATTGTCTCCTTTGGCCAAAGGGGAAGATGGGCAGGTTTGCTTGTAGACCCATATAAAATTAGAGTTCCTCTGCTTATCTCTGGTTCTTCCCCTGCAATGCACATTTTCACTATGCAGGAATACCCAGTCTTTGATGCATTATACTATTGTAATTGGACTCAAGGAACCTACACCAAAATGTCCCCATTGTCATAAATAATAAGCTACTAAATACATCTAGGCACATTGCCTCAGATTGTCTCTGCTTATTGGCCAAGTCTATGGACGTTCAGAAGCCATCCCAGCAGCTTTTAGTGGGCATCTGCTTAGGAACTTCTGGGCCACTCTATAAGGCTTATGTGCAGGTATGAGTGCATTTGGTTTTTCTCAAGTACACTGAGAAGTTTTTTGAATGCAGAGACCATATCTTTGCTTTCTACTGGATCTTTCAGCATGCCCACCGAATAATAGGTATTCAGTAATGTTTTGTAACTCAAGTATACCCTTTTTTTCCTAAAATATTCTTCTAGGAATATTTAGGAAAAAAATATTTTTCCTAAATATTCAAGAAGAATATTTGATAGAGCACAAAGACTTTCTAAATTGATGGACTACTTTCTAAATTGCTGGTTTCCCTCTTCTTTGATAGCTCTGTTACCTAAGACTGGGATGAAAAGCCAGATTGGTTTTGTTAAATGCAGAGACAAACTCCACCCCAACAGTGTTCAATCAGAAAATATAAGACCATGACCTTATAGCTTTGTAGTCAGAGGTTGCTCGCCATACTTTTGGCTCCCTAGATTCGAGGCTGAATTAGCTGGGGAGGATTCTTCTGAGTGTTTGCTTTCATTTCTTTTTTTTTTTTTTTTTTTTTTTTTTTTGGTACCGGGGATCGAACTCACGACCTTGTGCTTGCCAGGCAGGCGCTTAAGCCACTGAGCTAAATCCCTGGCCCGAATGTTTGCTTTCAAAAGCACCCTACTCCAACAATAAAGTGAAAGCAATGTATATACTTTTCCCTCCTGGGTTTATGAGATTCATTGTTAAAAAATATATAATACTTGCTTAAATTTAAATTTCAAATAAATACTGTTATGGTTTGTTTCTAGATGTCTCCCCAAAGTCTCTTGCAGTCATAGCTAAGGAATTTTGAAGGCCAACTGGATTAGGATGTGTGATGCTGGAATTAAGGGTGCCCCTCAATGCATGTGGTAAAAGGCAGGTAGTTTGGGTGGAGCACACAAGGAAAGAAAGAAGTTCTGCTGCTGCTGCTGCTGCTGCTGCTTGCCATGGACTGTTTCTCCTCTGTGATGCCCCTTGGCCTTGATACCCTGCCTTGGAGCCAGCTGACTGGATTGAAACCTCCACAAACTGTGAGCTGAAAGAAACCTCTCTTCCTTTAACTTTAGTTGCTGGGTATTTTGTGTCAGCAATGAGAAAAGTACTAAGACAACATTAAAGGCTATTTTAGTGTAAACATGCCCCAAACATTGCATGGGGTATTCTTATACTAAATTTTGTTATGGATTATCTGAAATACAAATTTAACTGAGTGTCCTGTATCTTCCTATGCACGCCTGTGCCTATTCTGCGACTCATCCTCATCCTTAGTTTGTGCTTTCTGAAGTGAAAGAAGAAATGAAAGATAGGTAGGGAGGGGACAAAAAAATCTTAATTAAAAATTGTATTTTAAGGAAGCTGCAAATTTGGGGACCCACTTAAAGTCACTTAAGGCAATTCAGATCATCATTCTTTTGCTTAAATTCAAGGAAATGCTGCAAAGGTCATGCCCTTTTCTTTTCAGATCCATCACACCCCCACATTCCTCAGGAATACTCAAAGTCCGTAAGTTGGCTTAATTGAGAAAGTAGAGAGCAGGAATTTGATCCTAAGATAAAGGAACAGGTTGAGAGAATTTAAATAATGTTAAAATTACTTAATCAGAAAACAAAACGAAACAAAACTAGGCTCATACTTGTAAAATAGCCTAGTGCCCTTCTGGTGAGTGGGCTGCCTTTTCCTGGAGTTTCCACCCACTTAAGAGAAGCCCAACCCTTCCCAGTTCCAGGAAATAGTGCACTGCTCTTTTTTGCGGATCTACCCTCTATTTCTTTGAGTGTGTACTGAAATATCTGCCTAAGAATCCTTCCTGAGCCTCTTGATGATGTGTCCTAAAAATTCTTTTTCTGGATCGGAGTCAGCAAATCTACAGTCCTATTCTACGGGAGGTGGTTTAGGTTCCACATCTTGGTTTTGGTAACCTTAGATCAGGTCTGGTGATGACAGTTTTTTCTCTAAACTTCCTTCAGTGACAATAGACTTTTTAGTCTTCTGTAAAGCCCCTTTGTAAGGGTGGTAAAGAGGTAGAGCTGGATATTTAGGCCTGCAGCCTTCCAAGAGACTTTAATAAATTGGCCTGGGATATTTTGAGAAAGGTTGTTTTTTTGTCCTGGTACTGAGGTTTGAACCCAGGGACTTCCCACTGAGCTACATCTCTAGAACGTTTGTAAATTTTTTTTTTTTTTTTTTTTTTTTTTGAGACAGGGTCTCACTAAATTGCTAAATTGCCTATTTGGGGCTTGAAC
Source organism: Dolichotis patagonum (assembly GCA_004027295.1). Lineage (NCBI taxonomy): Eukaryota > Metazoa > Chordata > Mammalia > Rodentia > Caviidae > Dolichotis > Dolichotis patagonum. The sequence continues at coordinate 56,852 of PVJX010005513.1, read as the reverse complement.
TTGCCATCCTTTGGTCTAAGCTTTGCAGTATTACAGATGTGTAACTTTTTAAAATCTATAATTTCCAGAATTGTCTGTTGTTTAAAAAGGAAAACCTAAATCTAAGGGTTTCTAAAGTGGAGTTGGGAATCACACTTAAACCTGGTAAGGATGAAACTACGGAATGTTCCAATGCACTTGAATAAACTAGTGAAATCAGTATTGTGGCTTTCAACATCTCTCAGCTGGAACCATTCAGAATGGGATTGGGATTTAGGATTTCTGCTTAACCATGAATTGCCTCCAAAATCAACTCTTATAGAAATGCTGTATTTAAAATAATTTTTTTTAAAAAAAGACTCCTTTGCACTTTCTTTATGGGATCTTGTGCAGGGCACATGATTCAATGTACTGGAATTGCAGTTCTTTGTTTTCCGAACAAATGCTATTTTCTTTGACTTCTGTGCCATCTTTTTAAAAGTTTACACTGTAAAGTCAACTCTAAAAATCAAGAAATGTCCACCTCCTGAGTATTAATGGGAGTGAAATTGGAACCCAGAAGGAGCCAGAGAGAATGGAAGATTCAATTACCTTCTAGCCAGGTGGTAATCAGAGCCCCCAACTTTGATACTTAATAGATGCTTTTCCCACTGGCTCCTTGCAGGGCAAGTGCAGTCTATCTTGTCTCCCTCTAGGTTAATAAGGAACTAGTTCAGCAATTCTTTTTCTCTCACCCCATAGGCAAGGCTTAGTGGGGCTTAGCTCTGAGCTGCAGGAGTAGGAGATCTGATAATTCACCTTCCCCAGGGAGCCCCCTGCTCGGGGAGATTTTCAGGATGAATGAGAGCCTCCCCAGAGATTTGCTGGGGACCTCCTTGTCAGGACTAGGGGCAGAGATTTAAATATGAATTACCACCCTGACCAGGGAGAGATTTGCAGGATGAACCCTTTCTGCTCAGGGGGAGATTTACACAGTTGCAGTCACTTCATCAGCATTAGGCTGTGGGGGTTGTCATTGTGTGACACTCGGCATTCAGGGCTATTCCACACTGGGCTGGTTCATCGTCATAGCTGATGAGCTCTCATTTCCTAATCTGCCTGCCCAACTCCTTTCTGTTGCTCCTCTGTCCCTACTGCCATTACCAAATGACAGATGAAGAGCGTTCCCTCTAACACGGGTACAAAGGATTCCTGCTTAATATTCTTCTCCATCCTTTTGGACTCTGATTTTCCAAGCTTCTCCATTGGAATGCAACGGCCCTCTCCACTCACCTGTTTCCTGCCTCCTTTCCTCTTACAAAGGCACCAGCTATCTTCCATAGGTAACTTTACCTGCTTCTTTGTTTTCTGTGGGTCCTTTCTCATCAGACCTATCTGTAGATTTGAAAACCTATTGTGTAGGCAAATATCCCACCAGAATCCCATGAGGGACAGTGTTAAAAATCAGAATCCTAGGCTCTATTCTTGAATCAGGATCTCTAGTTCTGGGGCTCAGACATCAAATTTTCCAAGTAATTCTTTAGCATACTGACGTTCGGGAACTCAAACCCCAGAACCCAGGGTGGGGTCAGGTTGGGCCTTACTCTGCCAGCTGTGCTTGGGGAGGGTATCACTTTCTCTTCATTTGGGACAATGGCACCCTCTACAGCACTAAGTAACCTTAGTGCAGGCCTTTGAGGCTATTCTGAGGCAATGATCAACTAACTGGACCCTTGGGGGGTGCAGAATGATCCTTAGGCTGGAGGCCTGAAAAGTGCCCTGGCTCATGAATATTCATGCTGGCCTTGTGGTCAGTTTCAATCACTCAGATCCATTCAAGGTACTTTCTCTAAGCCTTTGTGAGAGCAGGAAGCAGGTTCTGGGTGTAAGGAGGTAGGGAAGAAGATTGAAGTTAAAATGAATTGACAGGCAATAGGATTAGAACTCTTGCTCAATTCTGATCTTGCGAGTAACTAACAGTGGCCTGAAATTAAAGAATTAAACCATGAAGGCTTTTTTGACAACTGATCTGATAGAAACAGAAATAAATTTCAGGGACAGTGTTGTCAGGCAGAGAAGCAGACAGCTAAGATAAGGGGCCTTGGGAGGTATGGGGATGGTGAAGCCTGCTCTGTCTTTACAATGCAGAGTGAAAAGCTTTGGTTCCTCATTTCAGGTGCTGAAATGCACTGGGAGCAAGTTAGTTTCTAGGGCTTCTATTCATCTTTGGTAGCCCTTTCTTCCTTACATCCAATTACAACTTTAAGATGGAGACCAAATTGCAATAGGGAGGAAGATAATGAAACATAAGTCAAAAATGGCAGCTGGTGAATTTCTAATAATTGCACTTTTCCATAACATGTTGCCGCTATTCCCTCATGTTGCATAGTAGCCTGTGTTTGTGTGTGTGTGGGGGGGGCACCACACCCCTAACAACAAAGCAACTCCAAGGGATTGAAGGAAACAATGTCAAATGCAACTTAATGATATTTTCCATCAGAGACAGGATAGGGATAAAGTAGCATTCTAAGTTCACTGCTGCTTCTTATCTTTAACATCTAAAAAAGCCTAGAAAAATTCATATACATAATCCAAAGGTAAGTAAATTGCCTTTTGATTCCTTTTCTTTTTCTTGTCTCCAGACCTAAAACAAGCATTAAAAAGGAAAAGGAATATTTATAGTACCGTGTGCGCAAAGTGAATTCGTTTCATATAGTGTTGAAAAAGACAAATTCATAACCATGTGGGTCATTCATGTGATAACTGGATATTGGGGAAATCAGTGTTTATCTACAATAGGTTCTCTGGATCTCAATTCAGGGAAGTTTTTTTCAACTGGCCATTTTCCAGGTTAATATAATGCGGAGCTCATCAACTCTTGAAGAAGACTTTCAGAACAAATAATCTGAAATTTGACAGTCTGACTAGGAGACTGCACTGGTGACACTTTTGGAGCTGAACTGTGAGCAAATTCTAACTCTGATGTCTAGCTTATGTTTTCCTCTCCTTTTACTAGAACTCAGTATCCAAGTGGGAGCCTCAGCAAGCCTTATTTCTGCTATCCTGGGATTAGTCAGGGGCCCACTGTTAACTGTGGAAGGTCTGCTCACTTCCAGGTACAGCCTCCAGTGTCCTATGACTTTTGTCTAAGTGGGAGCCATACCTTGCAGGGTCTATGTTGAGTTACAGTGAAGAAAAATAATTAGTTACGATTGACTAGAGGAATAGATTTAATCTATGTATGGTTATAAAAAGGATTTACTAGGTAGGCTTATAGGGTCAGAAGTAGAAGAGCCTCAGTGGCTGTCTGCCAGACTAGACCTAGAAGAATAAAAACTGTCCATCTGCACTTTGGGGGATGAAGGATCCAGGCAAAGGTCAGAGGCCTGGAGCTCACTTCAGTCTGGTGCAAGTTTATGTCAGACAGCCAAAGAGCCTACACTGGGTCTACACTGGAACCCTAAAAGAACTGGAGATAAACATCCAAATGCTATGACCAAGATTGGTGATTCTCAAAATAAAAAGGCAGATCTTTATCCTTTCCCTTTTTTTTCTTATCCTGACTACAAGCTTATGCCACTCCCAGGATGGGTCTTCCCTCCTTAGTTTGTGGCCTACAAGTCAATCTTCTGCAGACACACTCAGAGCTCTAATTGGCTAGATGGTTCTTTCTCAAGTTGATATATCACAATTAACAGTCATAGTAACTGAGGCAGGAATGGAAGGTCCTGGGCTTTGCTGTCCTTGTGACATCCCTTGAGTCATTATTCTTTCCCCATTAGCTTCATGTTATTTCAGAGTCCTACTTTTGTGCTGACATTTTATGTGTTGTTTAAAACTACTAGTTACTATGTGTAAGATGTTTAATGCTTACAATCTCTAATTTCAAATAAAACATTTCCTTAGATTATGTTTTGGCCTACAAGGAAGGAAGAAGTAGGGAGGAGGATCTGTGACACCAGGTGACAGGAGGCTCCAGTTTTGTAGAACCTTGGTTTGCTTTTGGGTTGCCATTGCCAGAGGCTGGCTTTGTGAGCCATGATTCTAAGAAAGCTTCAAATGGGACTTTGTACAATAAAAGCACTGGAAACGGGGTCCAGGGGGGATGGGGTGCTTTTTTGGCAGGGAATATCTTGAAGCTACTTAGAAGCCTCAGAATTGTTTTTCCAGTTGGTTTGTACTTTTCTATTAAGTTGCTGTTTGACCATTGTCTCTGTACCCCTGTTAGTATGGCCCACAAGTTCTTGGTCCTCTTTCCATGATAAACTTCCCCTCTTCCCACCCTGCTCTGTGCCTGGTAAGGTCTAGGCAGCGATACAGTGATAAATATCTATGAACTAGAGCCCCCCCCTCTCTCTGAGTGGCTTATAGCATTTTCTAATGGGCAGCATTTACATGAGGAGCATTTTCCATGGGGTAAATTCTCCCATGATGACTAATTTTAAACTTTCACCACGAAGCCACTAACTAGAGTTGCAAGATGAGCTACAGAACACCATTGTTTTTAACATGTTCATCTTACAGATCTGATCAATGCAGATAATCTCAGGGCCACAGAAAATAAAGAATGGTAAAACAATTAAGAAGTGGTGAGTTTTGGGTATTTATTACTTTTGCATTAAATATATTTTAATTGTAAATTTATATCATTAAATTTTTAACAATGGCTGTACATAATTACCTTGCAAAATTCCTAAAAATTTAACAACCACAATACAAGCCAGTTCTAATACACTTCTGGGTTTTGGATTGGAATAAAAGGGAAAAAAGAGAAATGAAAGGGTACGTTTAGTACTAAACACTAAAAGGCTTTTATGCCATTCAGACTTTATGTCTGAGTTCTTCAAAACCTTGGGTCAATAAATTTGTAGAAATGGCATGGTTGATACTGGCATAAGCCTGAAACCTAGAGCCAGTTCTGCTATTTGCTAATTGAGTGACTAACCAAGTTACCTAACCCCTCTTGTCTTATTTCTCACGTGGGTGTTTTTCACCTGTAACATAGCACCAGCTTCATAAGTTTCTAATAGAGCTGACACGAGATAACATAGTCAAAGCTGTTTGCTCACTGCATCATACAATAAACTCTTAGTCAATGGCAGTCATGAGTACTATCATGATTATTATCCTGATCCATTTCTAAATGTCTGCAGTAACCACAGGTGGGGCTAGAGTCTGTGCCGAGGACAAATTCGTGTGGGTACAGATTAATAAAGACAATCTGCATTGTATGGTCTGACCTCTGTTTACTATGAACCATTCACATGGGTTCAGCCTCAAGGGGAAGGAACTGCTGCTTTGCTACAGCCCCTGGAGAAATGGCTTTTACAGAAGCTGAAGTTCAAATGTGGGCAACTCAGCTCTCACCGGAGTGCTGTCTCTCCAGGCCTTCTTTTAAAATGCAAATATTTCTTAGTTGTTAAGTCTAGCACCTTGGCTGAATAGTGAGTGAAGCTCATCAGATCCCAGGGATCTGTGAGGGGTTCTGTGGACACTGATGACTCCATGTGCTTGTCTTTATCTCCTCCCTGGGCCACGCTTGCTACAGGTTGACCAGATGTTTTTAAAAGCAAATCCACTGATATTTTGCTCTCTATTTCCCAACCAAGAGTAGACACCCACTTAATTCTCAGGTCCAAAGTCCACTGATGAGGTCGACAGTGAATATTTCCATCAGTCTTCCTGTTTTGAGAAGACTGAGTGTGCAATTGGTTGATGTGAGTTCATGGTTGAACCATTTGATGTGTAACCTCAAGAAGCTCCTGCCATGTCTGTGAACCTCTGGTTTTTTTTAGTACATTGAGATTATTGATGAGGATTGATCTGAGACTCAAATGAGGGACATTTAGGAGTCATAAAGCTTTTCCTCTATCTCTTTTTCTCTGTCTCTCTCTCTCTCTTGTTACCATTTTCTATTCCTGATTCATTGTTGTAACTACAGATAGGCAAAAACACACTTCCTCATCTTTATTCCACAGGTGTCTAGGCAGTAACATAGAAGGTCCTATCCATGATCACTTATTCAGAACATAATACTGCATGCAACAATAACCTCAAGTTATTCCCACATTAGTTCAGGTCACTTGGCACAAGAAGGCAAAGGCAATGTCTGCAGGATACCTGAGGCCCTAAGAATGTTAATTATATTCTTCTTGAAGTTTTATCTGGCTCACCATGATACCGTACAAATGTTTTCAAGACGACTGAGCATGAGAAGACAGTGGATGAACTGTGGCTTCCAGAGTTACCAGGGTTATAGCTGAGAGGACTGTAGAGGATTGTAGGAAAAGGCCTCAGGATGAAGCAAGGAGCCAGGCAGATGGTCTTTCCTAGCACAGCCCGGGGGGCTCCTGGGTCACTCCTGAGGTTGGAGGTGGGTAACTAAGACATGGGGGCGGCATGTCTGATATCAAGGAGGGTGCAAACCTTGTCTTGAGACTGGAGAGCCTGATATTTACTTCAGTGTATGAGTGATGTTGTTCCTTCACAGGAGTCTGACAGGATAAAGTCCCTGTCCCAGTAATTACTGGGTGAATCAAAGGGACTGTGTTGTCAGATCTTCTATTCATTGGGACCTCTTTTCTCGTGTTTTGGTGTGGGTTGACAGCAAAAGTAGCTGCAGAATCACCTACTTGTTGGGGGAAGAGTGCTGTGTTTCAGGAAAAATTCTTTAAGGTGAGAAAAGATTGCTGACGGGCAGGCAGGGCAGTCTGCTGGATAAGCACTGAGTACTCACTGCCGTGACCCAGTTAATGGAGCTGAGGTGGGGGTACCAAAAGGACCACTCCACCCAGGAGAGCAGTGTTGCATATGGGTGTGACACTTATATGCTGAATGGGCCACCAAGCATCTTAAAAGAAAAGGACAGGAAAGAGAAGGGAATGGAGCACCTGAGTGTGAATGCTGCGGCCAGCCCTCCCTGGCCAGGCTCATTGGTGTGACCCCAATGTTCTTGGCGTTCAAGGCCTAGTTATGGTCCTGCCCAAGTATCAAGAATGAAGCAGGTCCTTTGCTTGGTATAAGAAGACTCTAGTGGGAGGACAGATGGATTTTATAATTTGGAGGGAGTGACCTCGAGGTGAGGCCAAATTTATTTATTTATTTTTCTACCCCTACATCTTGCCCACACTTTTCTATCACTTGCTCAACAGAGAGCAAAGCGATTTTCAGAAAAATCCCAGGAACTTGAAGACTTTGATTCCAGGATAGAATGCCAGGCAGGAAGCAGGGTCACTAAGGCCTGATGAAGGATGGTTCAGTGTATGGCTGCTCCCCAGCCCGGATAGCTATTGTCACTTGTCTGCTGAAGAGACACTGTTCCCTTGTGTCCCAGTAGCTTGGCTTCAACCCTGAGGCTCCTGAGATGGCAGGTGAGCCTGGCTGAAACATGAGCTGTCACAGAGCCAGTCAGCTGCCATCCCCAAACTACTGCCTTCACACAGGGCTGATGTAGCTCTCTCTGAAATTGATGGGAAAAGAAGGAAGAAAGGATTAGGCTGCTAATCAACTTGGGAGTCTACTTACGGTCATGGTGGCTTTTATTTCTCTGGGAATCAGTGGAGAAAGGAATTGGGAGGGTAGTGAGAAAGAACTATTCTGATTAAATCATAGAAACATTCTACAAAATTATACTGACAAAGCAGGGCAGACATCACAACAAGATCTTGAATCAGGATGTTTGCATAACATAATGCCCATGGCAGACAAATACTAAATACAACAAAATACCCGAGACCAAAAAATAAAATAAATAAAAAAGGTAAATAAATGATGGAGAAAAAGAAGAGACTCAAAAGGAGTGTGGTGTCCTGACATCTGGAGGCCAAAGACACACTGTTGGAGTCTCTTGGTGGCTGTGTGCGGATGTCCAGTGGCTCCTGGCCTCACATTTCAGCTTCCGTGGAGTGGACCTCTGTCGCAGTGATGGCAATTCCTATGGCGAGGCTGCCATTGTCAGAGAAGAGCTGAGCCAGGGAGGTGTTGAGGACGAGGCAGTCCCCGTCAGTGATGACTGAGTCCACACTTTCGAGGACAGACCTTGGGGTGGCCTCCCATTTGAGACGACGATGGTTTCTGTTGAGCTCCAGACGATAGGTGAAGCAGTCGGCTTGGGTAGGGGTCCCGATCAACATCATGGTGGCAAAGAACTGGGGGTGCCCCTCATGCCTCTCCTGCTTCCTAAGCACCAGCACAAAGTGGTGGCCGAGGCAGGAGTGCATGATGATCCAGTCGGCTGGTGCGGGCAGGTGCATGTCCGTGGCCAGGAAGACGATCTCTGCTCCCTGGAGGATGTCAACCCTGTGGATCTGCCGCAAGTGGGGTACCACCACCTCCAGGTGGCCTTCCCACTGGCAGGAGAACAAGGGGCACATGCAGGGCGTCACCTGGGTGGCATGCAGCCCTGCCTCCTGGCGGTGGAGGAGGTGGGGTCGGGCATTGTGTCGCAGGTGGTGGTGGTGGTGGTGGTGGTGGCGGTGGTGGTGAGGGAGATGGTGAGGGTGGAAGCTGCCTTGCTCTGCAGTGCTCTGCGTGATGGCTCGTCTACCGGACACATACTAGAAGAGAAGAGAAGAGCGTTAGTGGGACCTAATGCCCATCTCTCTCCCCGCCTGCAGCCCGCCTGGTGTCCCAAGTGTTAAAGGCAGGCAGTACAGAGAATATTTCATATTTTTTAAAAAAGCAAGGAATATGGTGGGTGCCAGGGGAAGTGGGGGCTGAGATTCTAAAAAATCAGTCCAAGAAAATACAATATTCATGTCTTTCTGATTCCTTAACAAGCCACTCAAGCAAATAGGCAATTTTCTCTCTCAAATCACATGCACCATCATGGCCATCAGAACAACAACAACAAATCTTTGTGTTTGCTTTTTTAACACTGCTGATATTTCTGTGCAGACAATGGTGGTTAGTGGGTTTTAAAAATTCTGTCATTGTTGTTATTTTTAGAACAAAATTTCTGTGACACCTGTTTGTGCTCCAGTGCTGCAGGAATCATGCTGTTTTGGGTTCCCTTTTCCCCCAGTCCTCAGGCCATTTGAGACAGAGCCCATTGTGTGCATCTGGACCATGCTCGTAATTAGGGAACTCCATCTGGGACTCCTGAGATTGTCCCACTACACACACTTTTGTCCTGTTCCCAGCTGTCTGCTCCAGAGCAGCTTCCCAAGGGCTCACCTGGCAGTACCCTCTGCCATGACAATCGCCTGACCTTTTTGTTCCTTATGGCAGTGTGCCTGCAAATCCCCTCAACAGCACTGGGATTGGTGATGGCACCTTCTGATCAGGTGCCATGCTGATCAGGAGGTCCTGAGTACCCGCTGTGACCAGCACCAGCAAGTATCAGGGGTATAGCTATGAGCAGGAGAGACATGGAGTCTCTTGGTGTGGCTGGTAAGGCATTGATGCAGTTACAATTAATTACAGTTTGACATGGGTCCTCTGTGTGCCATAAGAACTATGATTCATATTTTTTAGCTGAAAGAACAGGCTTCAGTAGTAACATGCTCGAGGTTACAAAACTGGCAAGGGGTGGACTAGACTCATTTTCACATCTCATGACTCTTAATATAGGGACACCTGCCTCCCCCACTCTCAGTCATGCCTGCTTTCAGTTCCCTCCCTTTCCTCTCCTGAGTATTTCTGGCTTTTAATTAGCCTGCAGGATCTGGGTCTTGCAGAAGATGAGGCAGCTCTGCAGAGCACTTCTGGCATGGAGACCTCATCTGGCAGCGATTTCCTAAGCTACCCTTAGGTAAGATTGTCCCTTCTGCCCTAGTTCTCCAAACATGTCCTGCACTTCAAGTGTCTTTGGCATCTGCCCCCTCACCTTGATCCTACTCACTCCCAAAGTACAGAGTATGAGGTGAAAATCTATCTTTTACACTCACCACTGTGGCTGCCAGAGGTTTTCTCTCTCCTGGCTCATGTGGCTAAGCAGGAAGCCCTGCCTGGCTTCCCTATCTTTGGGGCTTACACAAACATATACATGTAGTCACACATGTGCACACTCACGTAGTCATGCATGTGTGCTCGTGCACAGATACACACCAGATACACATGGAACAAACGGATACACACAAATATGTATGCATATAAAAATCCAAGTGTCTATGTGTATATATATCATGCACACAGACACCACATAGACAGCATACATTCATGCGTTCATGACACACTTGTACATGAGCATGTGCACGTGCACGCAGTGCACTGAGATGACCACCTGGCAGTGGAGGTGACCTAGATGCAGGTGGGCATCAGATGAGGACTGCTCTTGAGTTGTTAGCTGCAGCTCCCAGTATGTGTTCTCCCCCCAGGAGTATGAGCAGCAGGGTCCTTCTGCTGTCACCTCTTCTACACCTTCACGGGGCCCCAGTACCTCAAGGGTGACAGTGCGTCTTCAGCTATGATGCAATAGGCTGGATTCTAAAACCTGTAGTGTTAGTCTGACTTCCCTTTTAATTTAAATATGGGGGAAGGAACTAGCTATATGTAGCATCTACTAGTGATAGATACTACGTAAAGTAGGTAGGTGTATTTTGATAATTATTTCACTTACCTTTTGCAGCAAAGATCAATTTATTATTTTTTAAAAAATAAATTTTGTTTAGTTACCACTTGCCAGATGGTGACGTATACCGTGTATTCACTGGGCAGTCTTCACACACCTCCTGTGGTGAAGAAGCCCAGGGCACATGCACTCCCTCAGCCAGGCTCAAGGGCCTGCCACTGTCCTCCCTCTCCAGAGCCTCAAATTTCCCTGTTCTGCTGCGATCGAGGGTGCCATGTCTTGTGCTGTCATGGAAAACCCCAGATGCTGACCCCTTCCACTCTGTCCTCAACTGATTTACGATGACCACAAGAGGAACGTACTGTGCTTGCCTTATAGATGAAGCAACTGAGACATAGAAAGATAGAGTCACTTGCCCCAAATCACACAGCTCATAAAGGGATGAGGTTGGGAATGGAGCCCAGATCAGTGAAAGGTGTCAGAGAGCACAGACTGGGAAAATCACAGTGTCAAGAATGTCAAGAGATTCTTGTTACTTGCCGAGCAACCTTGATTAAGGCAATTTTCTTATTGGCAACATACTTACCTCAAAGGGTTGTTAGTAGATCATATGAAATAAAGCAGCAAAATGACATTACAAATAAAAAGTGATGTACCAAGCTGACCTTTCCATTTTGGTGTGGTTTTTGGTGAAGATTTGGGGGACTTTTAGCCTTGGAGGATGCCTGCCTCTGATGCCTGCCTCTCTCCATACCAGTCAAATGACATTTACACAGAGGCAGTTTCCTGGCTGAATGCAGACCCCTGGAAAATCCTGGGGAACCAGACCTTGCCTAGAGCCGAGGCTGGAGCTTCCTGACTCAACAGTGAGAGAGGGGCCTGAAATCCCTCTTCAGAAGTGGTGTCAGGGTAAGGCATCCTCCTCGGGCCCTTCTCCAGTCTATTTTCCATCTTCTCTGTTCAGATCTGGGTAGCTAATGTTGGGACATCACAGCAGAGAGGAAATGCAGAGGAGATACTTTGGTGTCCTATCTCCTTCCCTCCAGTCTTGCCAGTATCTTTCATGGGTAACCCACCCAAGAAGCCTGCCAGCAAAAGGAGCCAGGGCATGCACTTAGCAAGGGATGGCTTCCTTTGGAAATGGTAACGGGAGAAGCAGACCGGTGAAGAGGGGATGGTCAGCTGTGCGCAAATGTCTGTTTCCTTCTGTGTGAAGCTGCTGGTCTGAATAGTCTGGGCCTCCTAGGCTGAGCTTCCATGGGGCTTCAAAGTAGGGGAAGGGAGAGAGATGCATCCACAGCTTGAGCCATTTGTTCAACAAGTGCAAGGGGTTGAGAATAGAGCAGAGGATCCTTGTTCCTGTTTCACGAGCTCCCTAGGATTGTGTATATTATAATACAATGTAAAATGCTGTATAGTAGACTCTTTCTACATCCAGGATTTCAACCAACCACAGATTAAAAATATGTGAAAAAAATAATCTGTACTAAATGTGTATGAAATTTTTTTCTTATAAACCAAACTCACATGTGTAAATACCATATAGTCTCCCTAGTATGAGAGTAGGAAAGAGTATATAAGATTTTATGGTAACCATGATTTCCCATTTCATTGCTTTGAAGCCTTTCAATGTTTTCATTCATCAGTTGGGATGGTTTTATTCTGTTTTGTTTGACTTTATTATGTGTGAGGGTATGAAAAGCTGTTTTGAAGAAAACAAAACATTATGGTAGATGATTAATATCGTCTTGCTGTGGAGTCCCACCATGCTTCTATTCTTCTATTACCATCAGTTCTATCATGTTGTGTCTTATTAGGATTTTAATATATGTGATAGTATAAATAAATTATTTATGTGAAATGAGATATTATGGTAGCCATTGATCATTCTCTGTTATTTGGTTCAGAATGCCCTGTAATTCTTTCATTCTTTTGAATGGTTTTATACTATTTTGTTATGTTTGATATTATTGTGTTTGAAACTATGCTCAACTATAACAGAGAAAGAGACATTATGATAGCTACTGTTAATGTCCGGTTGTCTTATCGTAAAGTGCTGTGTTGCTTATGTTGTTCTGTTCTGATCTATTTGTTCTGCCCTCTTTTGTTTTACTCTCTTTAAAATAAAAAAAGAAACTTTTTTCTTGTCATTTTACCTGGAACAATATATAATCTAATAACAAATTATATAACACTCACACCATATTAGTTACCATAAATAATTTAGAGATGATTTAATGTATTTTGGAGGATGTTTATGGGTTCTACACAAATTCTAGGGCATTTTATATACAGGTTTTGAGGATTTAAGGATTTTAGAGTCCAGAGAGCATCATGAAACCCCCACACCCCCGTACTGAAGGAAGACCTTGAGCACAAAGTGATAGTACAAAGTTGAGGGATAGATACTGTGGCCAGTGTGAGGTGACACAGGTACATAGTAAAGCATGAAAGGTGACCTCTCTAAGAAAACTGGCAGAAGACTTGCCAACTGGGAGAACAGCAGTTGTGAGGGAGCCAGATAAGAAAGTACACAGGATGTTTAAGAAATGACAAGAAGTTTCCAAAAGACTGGTACAGAGGAGGAATCTGGTGGAGATGGAGAATAACTGGTCCATATCACCACATTGCCCAGTAAGCTAAGCTGAGGATGAGATGCCTCAGTGTAGAGGGGAAAGAAGCAGGAAGGTGCAAGACACTTATCTGTGGCCTTGTGGGCAGCACGATGCCCCCAGGCTACCAGCACAGCCTGCCCCAAGTTGACATTCCGAACAAGATGCAACTGTCCAACCAGTAATGGAGCACCCACCAGGAATCTCATATTTTTTCTTTCATTTCATCGTCTGTCCTATTTTTAAAAAATTGCTACCCAGTTACAAAGGGGTTAGGGTTATATATCCAAAGAGACCAAAGTGAATGACTATGCAAATAGAGTGGGACATTATTAACTCATCATGACCTGTGTACTTGCTGTGCTGTGGGAGGAGGCACTAAGAATAAATAGAGTCCTAATTTTTCACTTTTTCCTGCTCCATCTTCTGATGCAAAATATGTTTCATTTAAATGATCCTTGGGTGAAGGAGGTCACAGGACTGCTGGCAGGGAGAAAGATTCTCTTAATTGGTAAAATGCTAATCGTTTTTGGAAAATGAATTCTAATCTTCCCATCTAATACTGTGGATGTGTGAGTAATTACTTTCCTTCATTAAACTGTTAATGCAACATTAGTGATTACACTAATTAAAACTAATGAACTCTTACTGACTGATAAACCCCTCAGTCAGTCAGCAGATGCCTTCTTTCTATTGGCTGTATTTAACTTCCCATTTGGAAGAAAGATTTTGAATTAACCTTTAGAATAATGTGCAAAATTGGGTTTAGAAATGTTAGGCTTTATAGACTGAGTATAATTTTTTTCTCCAGGCATTGGTGAGGCCACTTCCACTGAGGGTGTAATTGAATTTGAAAACACATTTCTTAATTTGATCAGCCACACTCCCTTGGTTGGTAATGGCCAGCCCTCTGAATCCTGGCTTCCGAAGGGGAAACCTGTCCCTGGAAATCCACATGACCTTTTCTCCAGCTTTGCTCCCCATGGTCAGCAGATCACTTAGAGAATTGCTTTTCCTATCCACCTACCTCCAGGAACATAGCCGTGCTAATGCATTTCACTGGAAAGAGGACTTTGCATCTAATTTTAAATGACAGGCTCTCACTTTGAGTTTGCTCCTGCTCTTATTTGTATTAATTAGCTAAGGTGTTTAGTCCTGGGTGAAGTGGAGAAGAGAAAAAATGTTATCAATACATTTCACACAAAGGGAGGAAGAGCAGGATGTGTGTGGGGGGGGTTGGGGTGAGGTGGTAACATTTTCAGGCAGGCATTAGAATATTGGGATAAAGTCAAGGCCTCAACCAAGTTCAAAACGAAGTCTGCTCAGGAGAATAATAGCAACTGCTCCAGTTTCCAGATTCTGTAGTGTTTAAAAATCCTGTTTCTGGAAGGCTGAATGTTACCCATTCAATTTTCTTGGGGTACCCTGGATCTTCATGCCTTTTCCTCAAACCTAGTGTGACTGTTGTTACACAAGCATTAAAAAAAAAAAGCAAAAACAAAACAACAACAGAAAGACAATGGACTGTTGAGAAATCAGAAAAATAAAAATGAGATTTTACTGTCTGGGATATCTTAATACATCTCATGCTCCTTTCCTCCAACACTAGATTTGGTTCCTAGTTACTTTCAGTTCACGAGTGGATCACATCTTCATTTGGACAGTGTGATGCCTGCAATTTTTAAAAAAATATTTTAATGCAAAGAATGTGACATACATGTATATATCTTTAGACTATACCCTGGGGGCTGCCAATATCTAGATCAGGAATTCACATTTCTAAGTGATCGCCTAACATTTTATTAATAAAGATCACATCCTAGAGATAATGAGTACAATTGCCTCATTTCATATCCATACTTCTGATTCACACCAGATGCTGTTAATTAACACTTCTGCATAGATCTTCATTTGGTGAAAATAGTGCTTTGTCAAGCAGCATAATGGATTCTAAGAATGGTCTCTCGCTGATGAAATTAGTGAAGATTGGTTAAAATGGAGAGATTCCCCACTTTACAAATGGTTCCCTAAAGCTTATTCCCTAAATATTCTATGTCCAGTTTCTGGGTCAGGACTTTGATGATCTTTTACATATCTTAAGTGTATTAGACTCTTACCTCTGAAATATCATTGCATCCAAGGGTTCTTTGCTAGTGAGCAACATTTTGTAAATGAGTGTGGTGTCATTAGTGAGTACTCACAAGAGCGTTGAGTCTTTAACTATTTGTGCCTTCAATTCATAAATAGAAGGAAATGGAGTATTACTTTAAAAAGAGGAATATGGCAACTTTGGTGGACAAATCTATTTAAAACCAAGCCCCACAGGTGAAAAATAGTGAAAGAGATCCATATAAACGTTCACAAAGACACTTGTCTAGGGCCTCAAACTCCTCCTAAACTATATTCTTATAAATTCTATCCTTGGCTTATGAGGGGATGGAAAGAAAAATACAGATGACATTTTGAAAAAAAAAAATACATCTTTGAGTCCCCAAGCTTAAGGTCCCATGGGTCTTCTCTGGTTTTTGGATCCTAGCCCTTGGCTAACCAGGAGTGTGTGATTTGTCCATGAATACTTTCCTATTTGTTGAGTGTATCAGACCATGCTAGTACAATGCCCAACACCACCAATGCTGGACACATATTTGTTGCTTAGATCAATGTGTTAGTAATAGCTTCTTCTATTAGGAACACAATGGTTCTGTCCTTTATATCATTCAGGTATGTTGGCCATGGTTGCAAGTGGTGGCATTTGCTTGAGACCATCAGCTTCTGTAAGATGGGACTGTGGCTCCCTCCCTGACCTGCAAAGGAGACATGTGGCAGTTCAGATCTTCTCATACAATTCATATATATCTCAGCTTACACTGAAAACCACTAGTTGGTGGCCTTCTTTCCTCAACTGGGCTGGAAGTGATAGAGAACAGTGGTTGTATTTGATCTGCCCAGTGCTGCTTCCATGATGGCCAAACCTAGCACCTCGCAGTGTTTGGCATCTAGTAGACTCAGTAAATGCAAGCTGCCTGAAAGAATGATCCATACACAAACCTGATCTGGATCATGTGCATTGGAGGCTCTGCTCTGTGCCCTTGCTTTTAGCTGCTAGAGAAAATGTATTGTGTGTGAAAAAATAAACCCACAGACGTGAGCTCATCGGGAAAGTGTCTTGGTGGCTCCTCAACAGAACACGGCAGGGATGAGACATCAAGGTTGAACCAGCGTCTGGCCAAGAGGTGGGTGCCAGGCTGTGCCCAAAAGAAACATCTCCTGCTAGTGAGGCACTTGCTTCGCTTTTACTTTTTACAGAGTATGGAAAGCCTCCACATTCCCTTTTTAAATGGGAAACTGCTTCTCACAATTTGATTGGAAAGTATAGATTCCAGATCATCCCAGGAACTCTAGCCTCCTCCTAGATAGATCTATACTTGCTTTCACCTCACCTAAGCAAGCCCCTGGACCTAATAAAAGAGGATACCCCACATATCCTTCCTCATTTTCTGTTTTCAATCAGTGGGAGGAAACTTCAACCCTACCAAAGACTGTTCTCTCTAGCTCTGTCCTCCCCATAAGAAGAACAGTTAGTAGGTTTTCTCCACCCAGAATCCCACATTCTACCTACCCTTCCATGCCAACTGGATAAGTAGGATGCTGCAATTTCCTCTCAGTACCTACAGGTACAGTCAATTCTCTGAAACTCAAGCTACCTTGGGAATCCACCTCCAGAGTGCAAACCATAGGACACCAGGGGTGGCCAACTGAGGGGTGTGAGTGATGCTTGGATGTGTCTACTGTAGTGTCTGTTTACCTTTGCACAAAGCCCATCATAGTGCAAGATGATGTCTGATTTGGAAGAAAGTGAAACAGGTTGCTGGCTGGGAGCTGTGCATATAGCTGGTCATGAAGGTATGACTGTTAAGGTAGAAGGATAGAACATTTTTCAGGATCTCATACCTTGATTCTTCAGTTTTAACTATTTACATATACAGTATGTGGGCCTTCACTTGTACTTTTTCCTGGAGCCTTTAATGAATGTTAAAGGTGGGCCTGCAGTCAAAGCCCATAGTTGGAGGACTGCTGCTCCCTCTGTATTTACTCTTTGGCTTTGCTTTTCAGCTGCAGGACTTGGAGCATGCTAATGAGTTTTGTAAATCATGTGGATGAAAGGCTTTTTCCTGAATGCAACTCTTTGTGTAGTCAGACTTTTATATCTGCAATTGGCAAGTGAAACCAGGACCTGCGTGAGCAGTTTAAAGGTTAAAATGTAATTACCTGAAGCCCCATTAACTAGGAACATCTCTATAGGGTGGTTTTTAGGACCACAAGGGTGATGGGGTGTGCTGAGCTGGCTGGGGGGACAACCTCAGCCAGTCTGCACAACCCGTGGTTCTGAGCATGAGTGTTGATCAAGAGCAGAGGCTGCTGCGGCTGGAGTTCATGCTCTTACCTGAGAGAGCTGGAGGCTGCCAGAAACTGTCAAACATGCAAAAGCAAACTTTGGAAACAGGTGTGTTAGCAAGTTACCAGTGGACAGGGGTGAGTCCTGGTGGTCTGGGACAGTCTGATGGCCAGGTTGCCCCAAAGCCACACAGTTCTTCAAAGACAGCATGATCAGGAGCTCCACAAATCCAGCTCACTCCGCTGAACTCTCCACGCTCTCTATGGCCTCCTCCCAGAGCAGCAGAGAGCCGCCCAGCTAAGAGGTTCCATCCCTCAGGGACTCCTTACTCTGACTAGATCAGTTCTGTTTGTTGCATGTCCCTTTCTAACACATAACACATTTATTCAGCATCCAGTCCTCCTGCTGGATAGTGATATGAGCTCCAGATGGGTGAGTGTTGCATCTGTTTCTTCCCTGCTGTGTCTCTGGCATCAGCCCACTGCTTAGAAATAGAAGATGTCCAATAAGTATGTGTGGAGAGGACGAACGTCTCCTCCCCTTGACTCTGATGTGGTCTAACCACCTTTCACCGTCCAACTACCACCACCTCAGGGCAGTCACCACATCATCTCTCTGACGTACTACTATAGCCTTTTAATTAGTTGGAGTGGGTTGGAGGGTGGCTTGTAAAAATATACCCACACGTTAACCCCTACAATCTGTGACAGTGACCTTACTGGTGACCTAAAATATGTTTATGTTATACACATCTATGGATAAACTATTGCATGAATAAACTATGAATGGACAAACTATTTTACTTATAAAATGATTCCAGCTTAGAAAACTGAAGTGGGCATGTCCTTGGAATGTGGCTGTGACTTCTTCCACTCCTACTTTCTCCCTCATCCTGGGTCTCTCTGCCAAAGACAGCAAGTCATAGCTCATACACCTTTGATCTGGTGGATTTCTCCTTGCTAGTGGCTGTTGAGACCGTGGACTGTGGGTCTGTAGGGGTCTAGAGAGGCACTGGAGACCAACACTTATTCACATGTATCCCCATTTTCAGGTGTATCTTTGAACTGCAAATTTGTGGGTTCAGAGTAAGACAAAGATGAAGCAATCCTAACCAGCTCTATCCAGACTTTAAAACCACAGTGCTTGGGGTCAGACCTGGCTTATTGGAATATAAATATTGAGTCTATCCTATCTTGGCTCCTGTTCTGACTCCAAATTAGCAGCCAGGGATGAATTTATACTCACATATGAGGCATGATCAAAATACACAATTAATGTCTAAATTTTAAAAAATTTATTACAGTAAAAGACACATTACTAGAGACACACAAATCTAGAGCACATGACTATGCTATTTTACACAAAGGCTCATCTTAATTCCAAATAATCACTATTAGTAAATTAGGTCTACACTGAAGTCTGTCCTTAAAATAGGACATGTGTCCTTAGACGAAGGATAAATGGAAAGAGATTCAGAGTAGACAGAAAACAGATTTTAAAGTCAGAACCACTTGGGTATAAATCCTGGACATATTAATTAACCTCTTTATGCTTCAGTTCCTTCATGTTTAAAGTAAGAGTGATAATGTCTCATAGGGTTGAAATAAGGGTTGAATGACATACAAAGAACATTGGGTAACACTGTCTAGCCCAGAGTAAGATGGCTGTAAGTCGTAGTTATTATTATTTGTCACCTTCATCACCATCATCATCATTACTATTGTTATATGGAATAGCTGTTGGAAGGGGGCGCTAAGGAAACTCATCCTACGTAATTTCTAGGATCATGTCTAAATTAGATATACCTATAAAAACACTAGTGCCCTTCCAAATGTTTAAAACTCCCTGCAACTCTTATCCTATAGCTTTGTTAGCAAATAAATTTTCTGAATGTTTCTGAAAGTTTCTGAGAAACTGGATGTTATGGTTCATGCACTCAAAAGTGGGGCTTTTGAAAGGTGATTGAATTATGGGGGTGACACAGCTCTTGCCATTAGGTGAGGTTTGGTTAGAAAAAAAAAGGTCATTGGTGGCATGTCCTGGAAGGGTCTATTTCCCTCTGTTGCTCCTTCCTTTGCTTCCTACTTCCCGTCTGCCATTAGGCAAGCAGATTTTGTCCCAACCTTCTCCTGTGCCATACACACCATCTTGCCTTGAAGCCCGCCACCTATAGACCGAAACGTGAGCCAAAGGAATCCTCTTACTCCTTAAATTTCAGGCATCTAGTATTTTGTCTCAGTGACAGGGAAAATGAATGAGACAGATTTTGGTACCATGGAAGTAGAGTTGCTGTGACACTACCTAACTATATAATTTGGCAGTCTTTGAAATTGGTTCACAGGAGGAACCTGGAAAAGTATAGAGATGCTGACAGGAGAAATAGCCCTAGAATGCTTTAAGCTGAGCATTTTCAATGGCAAATTCTACACAGACCTAAGAATACGAAAATGCTGATAACAATGAAGTCGTAAAGACTATTCTTGAGTATGTATACTCATTGGGAGACAGTTCTCCACGGCCTGTTACATTTCTATACATCTTATAGCTATTGGGATTCAGAAAATGATACTAAAGTCTGACTCTTGGAGACCTTAGAAACTACCCTGGAATCCAGGTCCTTCCAGTTAGGTCCACATTTCTCCCCTCTTGGAAGAAACAGTTACCTCTGGACTGTTCCCCAAGTTTTCATTAACTAAATTCATGGGAGGGAAAGAGTGATAGAGGGAAAACAGAAGTGAATGAATTTTTATAGCCATTGTCTCCGGGGAACAGATAAATGGGCATACCTCACAGGGCTTAAGCAAGAAGCCTAGAAGGGCTTTTCTTCATCTTTCTATTTGCTCCTCAGCCCATCTTCTGGAGGTTGATGGGTTTCTTGTGATGCTAAAAGCTTGTGGGAATGAAGGACAGAGATTGAGTACTATACCAAGATTCTGTGCATTTAGAAAGGTGGACTCATTTTTTATTTTTCCAGAGGATCCAAGCCAGGAAAAAAGGGTATACCTGGCCTTGCCCTTTGGTTCTATGGCAGAAGCCTTTCTGAGACTGAACCTGGGGGCTAAGGAATAAGACTAATGCACAGCATGGCTGTAAGGTCAGAGAGACTCATTCCAGACTTTGGGTGATGCCTTGCTGAACAAATAGCTCCTTATCACTCTGCAGTGTTACAGCCATGAAGAACTCTGACAGCTCCCAGTAAATCCCTGTAAGCGAGGTGGGGGCAGGTGTTTTATTGACTCCAAATCTTTGCCAGAAGCTTGGTACATATTTAATAAAAATCTGAGGCTTGGGGAGATGGCATAGGAAGGCGAAAGGCAGGATGGCTGCCCTCTGGGCTTGGGAGATTAGCAGTCCAGCTGGCCTCAAATAATTCATTCATCCAATATTCGTCTTTGAGTTATTACAGCCACTATGTGTCTCTAAGGGACAAGTTTATTAGTGTTGCTAAGATAGCCTATTCTACTTCAAGGCAATTCAAATTATCTTCATGTATGTATTTATTTCCATAATTCATGGTGGCTACATTTCAAGTGTAGCCTATTTTGTTCACATTTTCCCTGTAGGAGAGTACTTATTTGTGACAGTAGTTCCAAACTCCAACTGGCCTCGCCTCACAATTGGGCGTTTAAGTCTCCAGCCTGTAGCCCAGCCTTTTTCCAGCCTGGGTGCTCACATCGTGGGTCACTGCCAGAATTCTCTGGGAGTCTGGGCTCACTTTCTGTCTCTCTACCATTCCTTATGGCTGGGGACATTACAGAGGGGAGGGCACATGTGAAGCTGCCACTGATTCAAAGCACCTGGCTTTGTGCACTTAAATAAATTTGTAACTTTCCTGGTAGTTCACAAACAGCAGAAACCTTCTTTCACTACTCTGCTGAGAGTGTGCTAGACCAGTGATCCTCAAACACTGTGCAGGTTGTACACAAGTCACCTGGGTTGAAAGACAGACTCCAACTTAGCAGGTCTGTGCCAGTTTCTAGAGATGTCAAGGCTGCGGGGTCACAGACAGCACTTTGAAGAATGAGAGGCTGAACTCACTCTTCCTTGTCCACTTAGATCAGGCTGGGCACCCCTTTTACCCTCACATAAATCCTGACATTCCTTTAGGAAACAATTAGACGGTTCTTAATGACCTCAGTCATTCTCCTCCACATCTCACATTCTTTAACAACCTTCCAGTCCTGGCAGGCACACTGGAGGTAATGGGGCTGCCTTGGTCGTGATCTGTTAGTCATACAGAGTCCTGCAAGTAGCTTAGTAAGATTTCACGATGGGGACGGCAGGAAGCAGAGCCTGGGAGAGATTTCTTAAGTACAGAGTGGGGGGTTCAGTTATCTTCTTTCTTTTCATGGTATTCAGATTTGTATTTTAGGGGAGATTTGGCTTTAACTAATAAATTCTACATTTTTTATGGCTGCCTGTAATTTCCTGCTACTTAGTTTAATTGGGCTTTTATGCTCAGGATTTAGAAGCAGCTTCCTTCTCTTAGTTTTAAGTAATAATACTTGAATAAGTGCCATGCTTTTCTGTAGGGCCCATTGAATTCCATAGCTTCCTACTGTTATATAGTGAACTCACTTATTCATTCATTCCATTAATCATGTGTTGAGCATTTATTACATTCTGTGGAAGGTGCTTGGGACACAACTGAGCAAAGCAAATGTAGTCCTCAGAGAGTTTATTTTTCTAGTGAAAGGAGGAAATGCTTTAAAATTGGGAAGGGATTTGTAAGCATGGCCAGGGCTGTATTCTGCCCAGTTTCCTGAAAAAGTCTCCTAAAATAATAAAATAAGATGCTATTTGGATTGTGATGACTCTAACAGCCTGGATTCCTTCATAAGCAAAATTCAGCCAACCACAGGCAGCCAACTAGGCGTTAGTTTTATGATCTTGAATTTCTCTGGGGGATAATCCAAACAAGGCAATTGCTTAGACTTTAACCAGTCTGATATTGTGGTGGATTTATAACTGGTGGTCAACTTGCAATATGAGCTGCAGTGAATCAGCACGGTGCTGAGTGTGGATGGCCCATCTGAGGACTGTTGCCAAGATAAAAATGAGAACTGGAGAGGAAGAGGTAGTGTCATTGGTTCTCCTGGTTACTGCTGGGCCTCCTGTTGCCATCGGTTCTCCTGGAGGAGCTTGTTGAACTTCTTTCCTGATACTAACTTGGCTGTTCTCATTGTCAGAGGAGCTTGGGACCTCATTGTTGCTGAGGATGGCTGTGGTGCTTTTCGGGAGAGCCCTGGTCCGTCCTTTGAGTGTCACTTCCTGGCTCCAGGGAAGAACCCAAACCTACTGGCACAAATCATTCATTCTGCTGGCACAGACTTTCTCACTTCTACCACTGACCTTTTGGGACTTCCCAACACAGATCCATGAAACAGACTTGCATGAGACATTGTTATGGGCTCTAGGTCTTTAGCTGGACTCATGCAGGACATTGCTGTGGTATACGGGCTCTCAACTGGATTTTTAGGGGTCTTTAGTGTGTGGACAGATTTCTTGTACTTTTTGTGTTTAACTCTGGGTGACTATTATAAAATAATTCTATAAGTTATATGTCTTGCATTAAATTTTTTTCCTGCAAACCCTGACCACAACAGATATTTTTCCTGTTTTCCTCCACATTCACCCTAATAATGCCTTATTTTCAATACCTCCAGAGAAACCCCTAAGCATTTCCAGTTTGTGGCAGCCTTGTTCACTGTCTGCTCAAATAAACTCTTGCTAAGTTTAATGTACCAAAGTTTGTCTGTTTTTACCTTATAATATTACTTTATTTTACCTTCTTGTCAGACTTTTTTATTTTAAAGAGAATAAAACAAAGCAAAACAAAACAAAGCACATCAGAACAGACAATGCAAGCAACACAAGACTTCAAAACAAGACAACAGGAAATCAACAGTTGTTACCATAATTTCTCTTATTTTCTTCGAAATAGTTGCCCTTACCTTCACACACAACAAAATGAAACAGAACAAAATTGTATAAAACCAGTCAAAACAAAAGAATGAAAGCATGATGAGACTTCAGAACAAGACAATAGGAAATTGACAATGGCTACCATAATGTCTCTTGTATTCTTCAAAGTTTGTCTTTTAATCTGAGTGCAAACTGCTCCACTTTTCTGCTTTTCCTCTCTCCTCTTTAAACCCAGTGGGAGTGGCAGAAGAGTTAAAGGAGTTGGGGGGATGGAAACTTGTTTGGTTGCATGGAGCGGTAGGTGAGGAAGGAGCTAAGATCCACTTTAAGTGGCCTTGATTACAGTTGAGTTAAGTATAAATTATGTGCAAAGGAAGGGGAGTTTGGAAGCACATTACTCTTTTTCCCATCTCTTCTCTCATTTTATTGCTGCCAGAAAATTCTTCCACCATGCTAATACTGAAGAAAATTTCTGATGAAAGGCAAGCTGATAATGGCAATAAGATGGAATCCTACAAAACACAGAAACGACAAGTCCACCAGCCGAGCTCTGCAAATGTCCAGCCCCATTAAGTAGTCAGAATGAGCCTGAGCGTCTTCAGTTCCCCCCCATTGCTGGAACTCTGCATTTTCACAGCACTTGCTCTGGCTCAAGCTCAATTACAACTCCCAGCCTAAATTTCACGTCTTTACAGGTAGAACTCAGGTTGAAGCTTAAGTTTCCCTGAGATGGCTAAAAAAAGGAACTGATGCATAGAGAAAAGAACACATAGGATAGTGGGGGGGGGGACAAGGACATATAGGAGGAAGATACATGAAGAACTGAGGTGTGTTCCAGTTTTTCTACTCTTTATGTGGCCAAGACTCCTTCCACTTCTTCCCTCAGTTTCTATGACTGTAAGTGATGTGAGGACAGCTACCTCCTTTGCGGGTAATACAATGTGTTTTAAAGCATGAAACCCATTTTCCAGAAAGAAATATTCTATGAATGCAAATTACAGAAGGGCAGACCTGAAACAACGCGCTGACTGACCCTTGCTGAGTGTCTGTTCTAAGCACATCGCACCCATCATTTTATTTAATCCTCCTGACATGTCTAGGAGGTGAGCACATTATCACGACACACTTGCACACAAGATAGGACAATCTTGTTTGTCAATTTGATTGGCATGAAAGAGGCCTAAAAGGTTACCAAAGCACACTCTTGGAAGTGTCTGGGTAGGTCATGACCTAGGGGACAATACCTGGCCTGTGGTCCCCTCCTCTCTGGCTTTTCTTCTGCTTTCTGTCTCCTGGCTGATCTGAGTTCAGCAGATTTCCTCCTCCAAGCCCCTCAGCCCCTCTGCCTTGGAGCCAGCCAACCATGGATGGAAACCCCCGAGGGCAGGCAAAATAAATCCCACCTTTAAGTGTTGGGTGTTAGGAGTTTTGTCTCAACATTGGGAAGCTGACTAAGACACACAGACACTTGAGTACAGAATGCAGAAGGATCATTCCCAAGTCCTTGGAATCAGCTACAGTGCCTGGCTGCAGAGTTTGAGTGCTTCCTGTCCCTCTCTGTGCCAGGGCAAACACTTAATTGTTCCCTTGTGAATTAACTGTAGCTCATACTTTATTTCATTCCAAGCTGACTTTTCCTTCCCATTTAACTTAGTTCATTAGTTAGCGGGGGAGCTCAGGGACTTAGAACTAATCTTAACATTAGGTAAAGAGCAAAGCATAATTAGGAAGATAAATCTTCTGAGGAAAAAAAATGTATGTAACATATTCCAAAGTCAAGCCTGAGCAATTTCCCCATGCTTTAGATGGTCTACATCAACCTTCTCTTTTTATACCTCAGATAATTATTGGTTGATGGTGGATGAACTTTGAACTTAATTTTTTTCTGATCAGGAGATAATAATATATTGTCACCCCCAAGGGGAAAATTCTGTATCACACAAGGAAGAAAATAAGAAACTCTCAGAATGCTGCCATCCTGACAATGATGTTAACATCCTGCTGTGAGCTTGTTTTCAATGTCTTTTCAATATAAATGTCCAAATAGTCCAAGTAGAGTCTTGTAAGCCATTGTTTTCTTCTTAATAGCTTGTGGAACAATAACATGTCAAAAAAATGTGGCCTTACACCAGCCTTTTCAGAGGCTCCTTGGGCCTTGCAGAACTCATATGGATGTGGCATATTTTAGATCTGCTAAGGGACACAATTGCCACATGCATCCAATTCTTTATTTGTTGATTCATTCAGCAAGCCTGCCAGATATTGGGGATGAAAACAAAAATAAGACTTAGTTCAGGTTGTCAAAAAAGCCACTGTCTCAAATGCACTATGTCATTTTATTTGTGGCCTGTTTCATTGATCTGTTTCTCCTGGCTCCCTTTTCCACAAGCCCCCAAAGTAGCTTGCTTTGCTGTTGGTAGCAGCCAGGCCGTCTATGATAACCCTCCCCCACTTCCAGTCCCTCTATTTTTCCTTTTCTCTTTTTTTTGCCTCCAAGTTTAACAGTGGCATAAAACTAATTTATAGCTCTTGCCAGGAAGAGGACAAATTTTCATCTCAGCCCGTCATGTGAAGGCACTAGTACCAATGAATAATTGTTGACCCATGCTACCTATTAGAGATTGTGCTGGGGTCACT
Organism: Dolichotis patagonum; assembly: GCA_004027295.1. NCBI lineage: Eukaryota > Metazoa > Chordata > Mammalia > Rodentia > Caviidae > Dolichotis > Dolichotis patagonum. The sequence continues at coordinate 30,814 of PVJX010005513.1, read as the reverse complement.
TCATGTGTTGTTTTAACACAAGAAATTAAGAGCCCTGGCAAGGGCTTCCATGGGGCCTGAATTGGTAATGAGAGAACGTCGTCTTTGTGGATGACCTTTCCTGATGCCTCATTCACGGAGGAGAGAGGGACGAAGTCTGGCTTCCACAGCATTTCTGTGGGAAGGGAAGACTCTGCCTGGGTCTTTTGTGATTCTGGGCTCAGGGACATATTTCCGCAAGGCCTTCAGCCATTAGTGCGTATCTTTAGAGACACTGGAATGTGCTGAATGCTATGTGAAGTGTTGAGGGGGATGTGATCATTGATGTCGCTGTTCTGGCTCCAGAACTCACTATGCGGAGCCGAGTTTACGCTCAGTCAGATGTATGAGCGATGCAGGCTGCTTTCCCATCGGTATTTACTGGCTTGGCTTGTAGAAAAGGCTTAAATGAGTGATGATTGAAATGAACTAGAAACAGCGGTTGAGATTTAGGTGTGGAGGGATGAGAGAAATGCACCTCTGAGGGGTGGGAAGCATCTTGAGGAGCTGGTCTTTCCATAGACTGGTGAGGCCTGGTGAGCAGAACAGGAACAAATAAAATTGGAGAGGAAAGATGTAAGCAGATTATGGACGCTTGTCAGTTTACAGTGGGACTCAGTCTTGATTAATCTATCACAAGTTGAAAACATTGTAAGTCAAAAACACACCTGAGCGACCAGCACTTAGTTCAGTTTGGAGCATGGTTTTCCCTCGTGACCTCTGGCTAACTAGGAGCTGTAGCTCACTGCTGCTGCCCAGCATCCCCAGAGTAGCATCCTGCATGCTGCTAGCACAGAAAAGGGTCAAAATGCAGTGTGGATTCTACTGAATGCACATTGCTTTCACATCAGCGATGATCTGGACGGACAACTTGCCAGCAAGAAGAGAATGGGAAGGTAAAGGGGTTCATGACACTTTCGGTTCCATGTCCTAGTTGTACAACTATGATACCTTGGTGGTATTGTTCTAATATTCATGGCTGAAAATCACAATGGAAATGTGTATGTATGGACCCTTTTACATAGCTGGGGTGCAACATGTATTTATTGACACATCGTTTTATTCACTTTTATGCCTTCTCTCTGCTGTCAAGAACTAGGATTTTAACAAGTATTTTCAGACTTACTCTCTCCTATAATCTTGAACATAGACAAGGCCAAGTGCATTGGTTACTCGGGTGACAACTTTTGCTAACTGATATTCCCCGTGTCCCAACCACTGGTCTAGATAGACACACTTAGGGACAATGAGGCTGAGTTAGGATGGAGATTCTGCCTGCTTATGTTGACTCATGGAAAGACACAAACAGCAGGAGGGAAGAGTGTCTTTTGTAGAAATTGTGACATTATACAAAAGAATCAATTAGAAAATTATTATAAAGCAAGAAAATTCAGGGTGATCCCTGGATCCTAATGATAATTTTATGGGGTGCGGTCAGGTGAGACACAAAAGGTATTAGAGGGAGCTAAGTTAATAGAAATAAACACATAGTCAGAAAGGATCTGGGCTCTCAAGAAAGCAGAAAAAATAATGACATCAAAATTGTGATTCTAGGCGCATCTGAAGAAAACCAGGGCCAAGACAAAGATGCAGTGGCTAAGTCTGCATGTCTCCCTAAGGGACAGACAATAATTTGAGATTACAGTGGTCCGCTGGTTTACGAACTTAATTATATCTATGATTCTGGTTACAAACCAAATTGGATAAAAACTGAATCAAATTTCTCCATAAGGGCAACATTGAACTTAACCATTGAATTTGATTCAGTTCTCATCCAATTCAGTTGGTGATCAGACTCATGGAAAGAATTAAGTTTTCATAAACTGAGGGACCACTGTACATTGTAATTGGTGTCACCTAGACCATTAAGTCCAAATAAGTATCAGTCAGCTAGGTGGGAGGGTGACCAGAGCATCTGAACCCATCCCTTCCCAAAATTATCTTGGCTCTTTCCATGTACTTTACTATTTGACCTGTTTCCTTATTGGATCAAAGTTGGCTAAGAAGCTATACTTGTAATCCTATAGGGGGATGGTAGTTTGATCCATATTGTACCCACATTGTAACTTTGCTGTATACATTTCTTCCAACAAAGGGCCTCAGTGGCAATTCACTTTCAGGAGCCCTCTGTCTTTCAGAAGCTATCTCTCAATAAACCTTTCTTACTCTTCTACTCTATTGTCCCTTGGAATTCATTCTTCAATATTGGGGGACACAAACTCAGCACATCTGACATTTAGAACGTTGGGAATTGTATTTCTCTTATATCAAAAAGACTGTTGAGTTGGTCCTTTCTTTGGATTATGAGATGTGGTTACTTGGTAGAAAGGAGAACAGAAAGAACTTTTGGTTTATTAAGATAATTCTCAGTGGATATACACTAAAATCTAGACTGAAGAGTAAAATTTTCTGTCACTGTGGGCCACAGGTCCTGTCCTGGGATAGGCAGTAGGGATGCTCTTGGATGATACAATATTCTAAAATAGAATTCAGAGGCCTTGGTGAGGCTTACAGAAGAACCCAGCTAGCTTTAGCTCTGCATTCAGCATGTTGCCATCCCAAATTAATATTCATTAGGTAAGCTCAAGAAGGCAGAACAAGGAGTCCAGATTAAAGCAGCCATGGACCATAAAGCCTGCTCGGTGGGGTGTAAGCAGGAGTGACTTAATCTTCTAAGTGGTTTGAAAGTGCGGGCTGCACAGGGTATATTCTGTCTTTCTCAGGTTAATAGTTGGTACACAGCAAGTGGTCGTAGCATCTACTGATGTTCTTAAAGCTGAAAGGTATGGAGTAGTTTTATTCATTCATTCACCAAACTGAAAACACTTTAATGTGATAGGTCCTAGTGATAAAATGATAAATAAGATCGAGTGTCTGTTCTTTAAGTAGTGTATAATCCAGTGAAGGCCTTGGTTGGAAAATAGACATCTAAGGACAGAGAAGATACCCATGGTGCTGTGTGAACCCGGAGGAGAAACAAAAAGAGAAACTGGAGCCTGGTGAAGTCTCACAGAGGAGGCAATAGCCAACCTGGGTCTTGAAAGACAAAAAGTGGGTCAACTTGGCAATGAACAGGTTGTGAGTGAAAGGAAATCTCATTCTAGCAGCTGATTACCGTCCAACAGTCTCAAAAACACTGACAGTTTAGCCATCTGAGGAGGTCAACATGGTCAAGGCGAGGCAGGAGGAGTGATAAGAAATGGCACAGAAGAGGCCACTGAGCTATAGATGCCTTGCTAAGGAGTTTAGATCTTATGTGAAGGGTCACTGAAGGGTTTAAGGAGGGCAGAGAGAAGTTTGACATAAGCAAATGTCTTATTAAAAAAATTCCCAGGGAGGCAGGATGAGATGAGAAGAGAGATATAAGGTAAACACAGTTACAAAATGTGTGTTTCCCTCCAATGATTTATAGCTCCTTCATAGAGTTACATATAGCTATGCACTGAAAACAGACTGATTCCTAGAATGTAAGCTCTGATTAGAACTTTTACAAATAAAATGATTTTTGCATCTTAGTTTTTAAAAGTGTAATTAGATTTTCTTTAGGTGAGTTCATTACTGAACTATGTGATCTATTACTGAGTGAAGCGTTGTTATGCAGTGCGTAGCTGTGTATGAAATTCAGACCGGGAATCCACGTAGGCACAGCAGATTGATTGTCATGGCAGGGAGGGAGAATAGAAATAATTTCTAATGACTATGGGGATTCTTTTGGGGGTCACGAAAATGTTCTAGAATTAGAAAATGGGGGTAGTTACACAAATCCATGAGTATACCAAACCAAGTGAATTATAAACTTCAAAAAGCGTGTGACTTATATATCAGCAAAAGTGTTGTAAATGTTAAGACAGAAACCTTCCTTAACAAGTAGCTGGCATGATTTTTAAGCATTATTGAAATCTGGAACAAAACATGAATGATCACTAAATTATAATTTTTAACATTTAATGAAAAGAAACCAATGCAATTTAACTGGAAAAAGAATAGGCAAACAAATTTGGTAAAGAGAGGCTCAACTGCAAAAATTGTTATAAAACTTGAAAAAGTATAGCACAAATTTGATAAACATAAATCATTTTTCATATATGTTCAATTAAAAACAAGTTTCACACATTAAAAGCAATACCTAGGAATAAATTTTACAGAAAACATTCAAAGGCTAGAAGAAAAAAAGCTTAAAATGCCACTAAAGAATAAAAAGAACAAATCAAACAAATAGAAGTATAAGCTATTTCATAGAATGGCTGACTATTCTAAATATGGTGACATTTCCTAAATTCAACAAAATCATAATATATATATCAATATATATATCATAATATATATATATTGATATATATACCAATAATCTTAAAAACACAATTAAATAAATTGATTTTTTAAATTTATATGAAAAGTGGCCCTGAAGCAAGGCCAGCAGATTTCTGTAGCTTCTGGTTTCAAACAGGAGCCTAAAGAGAGAATTCTTTCTGTGGTCTGTTGGCTATTTCAGAACTTTGGAAATGGAATGGTCAACTCATCAGAAAGAAATACCAGGTGAGTATGGCAGACTTTCGGGGGCCTGCAGGGGAGAGACCCTGGCGCCTCGGGACCTGCACCATGCGGTTGACTCGGGGTGCTGGGAGAACAAGGAGCTCCTCCCCTCTCTGGGGGATGGCTGACAGTGTGGCAGACTTTCGGCAGCTGGAAGGAGAGAGACCCTGGCGCATTGGGACCTGCACCATGCGGTTGACTTGGGGTGCCGGGAGAACAAGAAACTCTTCCCCTCTCTGGGGAGCGGCTGTGATCCTGCCTGCGTGTGGGCTGCGAATCAGACATCTCATGTTGTCCTGTCCCCCGTCCCTTGTCCCCCTTCCCACTCCCCCCTGCCTCGCAAGTGGGAACCAGTGAACTACACATCTTGTGAAAAGATTGGCTATGTTATTTAGTATGAACTCCCCGTATGCAAAGATAAGGACAACCATTTGGAAGAAAACAAGAGACAATATGACAGATAGTGAAGATCTCTGGTTGTCTAGCTTTGAAATTTATGCTTTCTTATGTCCCATTCTGTTCTGTTTTGTTGTGTTTAATTTTACTCCCTTTTAAAATTAAAAAAAAAGTAAAAAAAATTTATATGAAAAAATAAATACACACACTCAATCTTCATTGTCAACTACAGTCAGGTTGAAATACTAGAAGATTAGTAAAGTACACTAAATGTGTCTGGTTGAGTCTGGGAGGATGTTTCAGAGATGATTGGCACATAAGACAGCAAACTGAGGTGACAGATGCACCTTGAATGTAGGCGACCTATTGGGTGGTGACTCAGATGGAAGAGAAGCAAGAGAAGGAGGAGGAAGCCTGTTAACAGGTCGGCACTGCATCTGCTTTCTGTGTTATCTGCTTCCCAGCTGCCATGAGGTAAGTAGCTTTTACTGCCACACTTCTCTGCCCAGTGCTTCTGTCTCCTCTGTCCAATGCCTAGAAGCTATGGAGCCAGCCAACCGCAGAATCTAAACCGTGAGCCAAAATAAACCTCTCCTCCTTTAAACTGTTAATCTCAGGTATTCTGTCACATGACAGAAAGCTAATGCATATGTATACTCAGAGTGTTACTGAAAAATAAATAGCAGTGAAGTTGGATTATTCAACCAAGTGGTAAAACATAGAATAAAACTATAAACAGCGTAATTCTGATGCATGAAAAACAAAGTAGATCAACAGAGTAGCACAGAGGGTCCAATATTGATAGATAATAAGAGTTAGAACACATATCCATGAAATCCAGCCAGCAACAGTACATTTGACCAACCAGCTAATTGACCAATTAAGTTTACAAAACTAATGGCTAGATTTAGGAATTTTGTGAGCTGATAGTTAAACATTCCTATTTTTAAAATTAAATTATATAAATATACACAAATTATATAAACAACAAGTAAATACACAAAACTTATTTTCTTCTAAATAGCTTACCATATTTCACTATTATATATATTCTTGAGGTTTTTTTATATACCTGTAGCTCACATGTACATGTACATATATCTATATGTATATCTGTATGGTGGAAATACTAAAATAATGGCAAGCATTGCTTCCCAGCCTCATGTCCACTGATGTCATGTTGGTGACTAGAAATTAGTTACGGTGAGAGTACTTATACCATAGAAATTAGAAACACTACAAATCAGGACTTGATTTCCTGTTTTCTTGATTGCTTAGACTGCATTGAAGAAAATGATGAAGAAAATGTTAATAAGGCAAATTAAGCTTAGAAGTATGCTTAATTTGCAAAGTTTATCACTATTGGTTTGTGTTAAATAGCAAAAAATTGAGAAAATATTTTTCAACATTGTAAAGCTGTCATCTAATTCAACAAAGAAACTGATCATGTCACTGAGTAGTGAGTGATAAGCCTTGTGAGCATAAAGGAAAACATCAACCAAAATTCATACTAAAATTGCTTGTTCATCAGTGACATGGTGGCTTTTCTCACTGGACAGCCATCACAGTCTGATCTTGTCAAATGATGGCTGAATTGCAGCTATAGACTGGTTACTGATACAAGAGTCCAGTAAAACTAATGGAGACATTCTTCATGTTATGCTGAATTTAAAATAAAGAAATTTATTATTTGTAAATTGTGTTATATATCCTTTATTTTGAGGAAGTTTATAGTGACTTGTGTGCATGTATGCATGTGTGCTTTTCTTTCAAAGAGCCCATTACTAAAAATCTACCAGACCATCACTTCATGGGCCCTGAAGTAGGCTTAACTCTGGGCAAAGTGAAGAATCTCCAACTTGGCCAAGATTGCTTCTATTCTTGATGGAATGGGAACACAAAATATGTTTTAAATTCACTTATAAAGAAAATGTTACCTTTATTGCATATCTCCAGTTGCGAGCATGTTTAAATGTGTACCTATTTCCCACCTGCAAGAACTGAGCTGGCCAAGGACCTTTTCCTGGGTTTATGCCTTTAGCAATGCGTCCCACAAGGGGAAGGAGCATGTTTTCACCCCTGTTTTAACAATATTGATGACCCCTGCCTGGTCCTGACTCATAAAAGAAGCTGATGTGGGTCAATGACTCTTGAAGTGAACATAAATCCCGAGGCTGCCCTGCTTGAACTTTGATCTTTCATTGGCTACCGCCTTAAGGTAATTGAATGAACTGCTAGAAGTTAGGATGGGGGAAATGGGGATGCTGGGAGCTCCATAGAACTGAGACCTCTAAATGGACTCCATAATTTTTGTCCCACACTTAAGGCGACTCTGAAAATTTATAGACTGTGGGTCTGAAATCATTATCAGTACTGGATGTGGTGTTCTCTCTCTTTCTCTCTCTCTCTCTCTCTCTCTCTCTCTGTGTGTGTGTGTGTGTGTGTGTGTGTGTGTGTGTGTGTATACAGATCTACAAAATCTAGGAATTGGAATAGATGCCCCAGATAAATTGTATATGTCCACTAGAGATAGAGACAGAGCCAAATGGAGAAATTGGCAGGCAAAGCTCCTATCATGGGCAGAATAGTTTGCTTCAGTACTGCAGGGAAAGGTTCAGTGCAGAGTATCTGTAAGTTAGTGATATTCCTCTAACCTGGCCAAGACTTAAATCAAGGAATATTGAGCAGAAAAATTCCAAAACTGCTTATCTTCATATGATACTATAAATATTCAAAATAAATAACCTTTTAAAAGACAACATAAAACTGTATATGCATAATGCAAGTGGTCTTACAGAAATACTATCATGTATATTACATTAAAATTACTAAATGCAGCTATGACAGGTATTGGAGGAATCACTGGAGAAGATTATAGATAAATTTTTTCTTTGTGGTTTTCTATATTTCTTATAATCAGAGCATACACTTCTTTTATAATTAAAAAAATAATATTATTTTAAAGTTAATGCACTTGAAGAGGAGACATAAAATAAAATGAAACAAATTGAAAACCAAACCACACCCCAGATATGCTCAGCAGCCATGATGAAGTCTGCTACTTTGGCATAGCCTCCGTGGTTCAGCCAGCCCTGAACCATAGCCTCCAGTCCCCACCCTACATTCCAGTCCTGGGGTGACAAGCTGAAGGCACAGTCCAACAAGGTTAAGGGACATTAGACAACATTCCACAGCTAACATCCTGGAAACTTAGCTCCACCTTTCCTTAAGAGAATTGGGGTTCAGGTGATCCTCAAGCCCCCCTAGACCTACTTAAGCAGGTGAGAGATGGTAGTCCAGCCTCATCTCCAGCCCCATTCCTCAGGCGCTGGCTACTTGGCTGAATGGATGGGTAAGCGTCTATTTAGCACCAGCACCTTTTGGGTAAGAAATCATTTGTACCAAGAGCTCATATCTTGACTCTTGTGTGTGTTGTTGGGCCGATATGCTGCTGCTGCAAACCACTCTGGATGCTTAAAATTCAGGAGGTATTTTTCAAACTCTGCTACCAGTTGTGTATGTTTGGTGGCTTAAACACGAGGATATTGATGTATTCTGGAATCAGAGCAAATTACCCATGGGAAATAGAAGAATTCTAGGGAAAATGTAGGACTGGAATTGTAGCCCAGTATTTGCCTGGGGCTGGTTGGTTTCTGTACTTCTGGAGTCAGAGTCAGGAGTAAAACCTTAGAGAAAAAAAATGCACTGCTATCTTGCTGTGACTGGTGGCAATTTAGAATTAACACTCTACAAGAATGATTAATCTGAACAAATTCTACACTAAGATTTGGCTCTGCATTGTCACTGCCAGTCAGTTACAGGCAGCTCTGGAGAAGGTGGGGGCAAACAAGCTTTGGTCCTCTGATCCATTGTCCCCATGGACCTTTTCACGGAAGTCAAACTAGGTATGCACTGTGCTTGGAGGGGCTTGCACACACATTTAAGAACTCAAGAGTAAACTCATGGAACAAAGAGCTTGGACAGCTTGTATATGCATATCTATTGGTTGGCTTCCCTGAGAATGTGGTTGAAGGATTGCTCTAGTATGCCTGAGAGAGGCAAAATGAGGAAAAAAGTAAGACAATAAGTTTGGAAGCTTGAGTTTTAGCTCCTGGGTTTCAACTATGCAAATTAGGGTAAGTTATTTAACCTCTGAGTTTCAAGTTGAAAGTTAAAATAATAATAGAACTTTTCTCACAGGGTGATTATCAAGAATTAAGAATTTCCTGTAAAACCTTGGTGTACTCCTGGGAACATACTAGGTGGTAATCATATGGTTGTGGGTGATAATGATGATGATGGTGATGATTCTTCACTGAACTTAAGAGGACTGGTTGGAGGGGGTGAAATGTACTCTGATCATGGTGGGAACAAGGAAGATTTCTCAATGGGAATGAATATTTTCAGCCTGACTGGATTTTGAAAACTATAACTAGGCTTCGATGATGGGGAGTAGGATACTCTGAGAACATTTGAATGGTCTCTAAATGAGACCTTTACTGGGTGATACTTTCTTTGCAACTTGGGAAAACATTTTAGGATCCTAGTGTTATGAAGCCATAGAGGAGAACAAGAGATGATTGTTTTCACTGTGGCTTCTTCCAATTTCTTTGTCCAAGTACCCAACCAGGTTCCTCTCAGTTTGCTGCTTTGGACTTTCCTGTCTGCTCCACCCGTGAATTCAGTTCTGCTGATCTAGGGACCCAAGGTCATTGGGAGAAAGGGTCCTCTGAAGGGAAAGTTGTTCCATCTCTGGGGAAGCAGAGAGCCTCTAGGGTGGTCAGGTGTGAGAGGGGGTAGACTGAGTGGGCCCTTTCTTGTGGAAAGGTGCTGTCTCGGCATTCACAGCTCCTAGTCAGAGTCTCCCTGGGTCCTTCTCCTAACCCAAGCCTCTGGATGCCTCCAGGCAGTGATGGGGTGGGGGCAGAAACAACCAGTCCTGTTGGGATTGGCCCCAGGGAATCCCAAAGAACTTCTGGTGAGTCCCCAGGCTGTCTGATGCAGAAACTCAGCCTGAGAATGGATAACACAAGACCAAGCATGGTTATTCACACCAAAGTTTCTAGTTTTCAGGGGGGAGTTCACAGGTAGTATCTCATCTTGTTCTCACCTAAACCCCAGGAGAAAGGACAGAGAAACCATCTGAGTTTATATTTGAGGAATCAGAGTCAGAAGTTATAGGACTAGCCCAAGGTCCCATGGTTAGGACATAACAGACAATGGACAATGTGGCCCAATTCCTAGTACATTTAAAAAATGTTTTTCACCCAAAAGAGATTAAAAGTAGTGCCTGATGAAGGACTTTTTCCCAAGGACTTGCAGCACTGTATTAAAAATATTGCATTAATCCTCGCATTCACCCAGGAGCAACAGGTGGCTAATATTGTAATGATTATGATTGTCATCATGACATGAAATCACTATGAGCCTGGTGTACATCTTCCCTAATGCCATGCTTTGCTGTGGCACATATGGATGCATGTACATACATACACATGTACATACACACACACACACACACACACACACACCACAGGCTCTTAGGAATTTCTGAGGATTTTCTGATGTAAGTGGCAGGAATGCTTTGCAGATGACTTGGAAGGTGGCAGGGGCTGCACATCTGGCGGGGGCTGCACATCTAGGGGAAGCCTGGAGTGCCAGCACAGGCTCACGGGAAGGCAGCAAATACAGGTGCAGGGGCCACATATCTTCTTAGCAGTGGGAAGGAACCACTGTGCCAGGCCTTCTTTCAGGATGGCAGTACAGGGAGAGGTGCTCCGCCCTTGCTGTCTGCATTGTCCACCCCAGGCAGGAGACTGGTACACCCAGGAGAGTGTGGTAAGCCCATCTCAAGATGGAATCCTAGCAGCTGGCAGCACTCAGCTGTCTCACTGTATGATGCTTTCACATAGAGGAGTTGGGGAGAGGCTGAGGGAGGGGAAATTTGGCCCTTATAGTACAGAGTGCAAAAGGAGAAGCAAGGACTTGGTGCCCAGGAGACTGGGAGAATGTTTCCCAGTGCTCTGAATGTCGTTCTTAGTTCAGCTGCATGGGTCAGTTTAGGGACCACCAGTCTTCTTGCCTGGCCTTAGAGTCACTTGTTCATTCCTTCATCCTTTTAGTCCATGGTACCGCAATGGACCATGGTCTGGGTGGCCCAAGTAGCAGGCATGTGTTTTGCACAGTTCTGATGGCTGGAAGTCAATGGTCAAGGCCTGGGTGGACAGGTGTCTGGGGAGTCCTGCTTCCTGGTTTGTAGATAGTGCCTTGTATCCTTACATGGTACAGAGAGAACTCCAGTCTCGTTCTCTTCCTATGAAGACTCCACCCCCACAATTTTATCTAAGCCTAATTAATCTCCCTAAAGCCCTACCTCTTAATGCCATCCCATTGGAAGTTAGGTCTTCCATATGTTGATTTTTTTTAAATGAATACAGACATGCAGTCTGTAACACTTAATATCCATTTTGAAGGTGCTTTTTAGCACAGTGCTTAAGTTGATACAGTTCTGTTTATCAAGAAGTAAACTATAAATTATAGAGAAGTGCTTGTCATGGTACGAGCTAAGCACTGAGCACCAGGAAAACCAACACCAGCTCAAAATATCAGGAAGGCTTCTAGGATTCAAAGATGAAGATGTGTCTTGCAGACACGTGCCAAAAGCAACAGAAATTTCCCAGGCTTCCCTCTCTCATTAACCCACAGTCCCAATCTCTCCTCACAAGCACACACTGCTCAGCTTCACTGCTGGGAAAGTCATGAGTTTATTTGTCTCCAAAGATCCAGAAGAAATAGAAAATCAATATGCTAGGATCTTGCTCAGAAGAGACATTTTTTTTTTTGTGCAAGTGATGCTTAGTTTTATGTGTCAACGTGGCTAAGCCACAGTATCAAACTCTAAGTCAGACACTGGTCTTGGTGAAGTCTTTAGATGAGATGAATGCTTAAATCAGCAGGCTTAGGATACAGACCTTTTGGAGATGAGGAAAGGGATCAGGGAGAGAGGAGAGAAGGGAGAAGAGGAAAAAGGAATTGAAAGCAACCAAGATACGTTATATGAAGGACAAACTGCTCAAAGCAAACATAACTATTACGTACTACAGACATATGCTAATTTTTAAGGGCAAATAAATAGGTTGGTAGGCTTTGAGTGAAGCAAATTACCCTCCATCATATAGATGAGACTCATCCAGTCAGTTGAAGGCCTCGAGAGAAGAGAGACCGAGGCCCTGCGAGGAAGAGGGAAATCTGTTCCAGGCTCTTCAGACCGAAGCAGCTACAGCTTGTCTTCCCCTGGTTTCCGGCTTGCCTGCCTGCTCTTCAGATTTGGACTTGCCGGTCTTCAAACAGCATGACCCAACTCCTTAATTGCGTGTGTGTGTGTGTGTGTGTGTGTGCGTGTGTGTGTGTGTCTTAGTTCATTCCTGCAGCTGCCCCTAAATATCTAGATTAGGTAGCTTATGAGCACAGGGCATTTTCTTCTCTTCACAGTTCTGGAGGCTGGCAGGTCCACAATCAAGCCATCATCAGACTGGGGCAAGGCCAATTCCCTCAAGTCCCAAAAAATGCTTATCCCAGTCACAAGGGCAGAGCACTCAGGACCTATTCACTTTATACAGGCCCATCTCTTAAGACTATGCCATTGAGGATCAGGTCTCAACACATGAGCTCAGAGGGACACCAATGTGCAGACTATTGTCTATATGTGTGCGCATGTATACCGATGTGTACACGCAGTCAGCCTTCCATGCTCATGAGTTCTGCACCCATGGATTCAGCCAACTGTAGTTCAAAACTATGGTTAGTCTTGTGACCAATGTGTTTGTATTGACCATGTAGACTTTTTCTTGTCATTATTCCCTCACCAGTATAGTAAAGCAGCTATTTACTAAGCATGAACATGTATTAGGTATTAAAAGTAATCTAGAAATGATTTAAAGTATGTAGGAGAATGTGCATAAGATATATTCAAACACTGTGCCATTTAATATGAGGGACTTGGGCGTGCATTGATTTTGTCATCCACAGGGTCTCTGGGTCCAATCTTTCAGAGATGGTGGGGGACAATCGTCTGTGAACGCCCGTGGCCTGTTCTCTGGAGAATCTGACTAACCAGTGAATAGGCACTTTAGGTTGTCTGACATTTGGAACTGTTAGATTTTACCCACCAGGAAAGACCTAACTTTTCCTGATGATTGCAGGTGTTTACACAATGACTAAAAGGACATAGTAGGAAAACTCCTCTGGCTTCCAGTCTTCCAGAGCCTGCAATGAGACTTCGGGGTCTGGATAAATCAGTTAATTTCCTGGGATTGGTTTCTTCATCTGTCACACAGTTGACAGCAGGTAAGTTTACTTGGTAGTGGGGAAGCCCATTTAATAAAAAAGGCACCAAATACTATTATGCAGCACCAATGTGCTTGCTTATTTTGTCCTACTTATCTTCACAGCAATGAGTTAGTTATCACCATCAAACTCATTCAAGAGATGAGGAAACTGAGGCACAGAGAAACTCAGCTGCTTGACTCAGGTTACACAGGTAGTTGGAGTAGGACAGAAGCCTGGCAGCTAGGCTGGAACCTTGTGCTTCATGTCTCTGCTGGACCTTGGTGGAGACAGCAGAAGATCAAACTATGGTGACAGTAACTTATGTTTCTATTCCGTGTCATCACGCTCCAAGGACCCTGTCTTCTAGGACTACAGAGAGTAGTGCCGACTCAGCCAAGCAGCCTTCAGGGCCTGCTTCTGTGGGCCTCACCTTAGATCCTGACTGCTGGACTGAAAAAGACACTGACGAGAGACTTGTTCAGTGAAATATGGCTAATAGTCAGCCAAAGAAGAAAAGGTGTGTAGAACCACTGATTTCCACTAACAGGTGAAGTGGAAAATAATGTGCATCTATTTTTAAAAGTCCTGTTATAAATTAGAACTGCTGAGTTATAAAACCCTTGAGGAAGGGCATTCCTTTAAATGTCAACATAACCCTCACGGCAGCTGCCCTTCCTAGACCCACCCTATAATCATGCCTCCTCTGGCTACAGGTCACAGCGCCCGCCCTCTTTCACCGCCTCACAGCAGCCAGCTCGCAGCAGCTGCTCACCGACTTCAGGAGTGTGCAGCCAGACCTCTCTTGCACAGCATTTACTGCTTGTCATCTGCACTGGGACAGCCAAGTCAGGGCGCTGGCTCAGCACACAATAACTCGGGGAGGGGACGTCTATTTGAACAACCCGTGCTACAAGTGGCAGTAATTAACAATGATGCCAGCAACAGGAGCAGTAATATACTGAATGCTTATTACCAGTCAGGTAGTTAATTCATTAAACCAGGTAATATTATTTCATTGAAACCAGACAGTACTATATAATGATTAGGAGTTTGCAGTAGGCAACCAAGCCAAATCTCATTTCTGCCACTTAGTCTAGTGCCTTAGTTTTCTCGTGGGTAATATAGGCATAATAATACCACTGCTTTTAGTAATGTGAAGATTAAATAAACTAATTTATTACAAGCACTTATAATAATGTCTAGATCACTGGCAGCATACACACAGCATACACACATGAGCATAAATACTCAGCCCTAGGTTCTACATCCACCCATGGAAGGAAGATACTGGAAAACATTTTGTTCATACTAAATATGCACAAACTTTTTTCTTGGTGTTATTCTCTAACTGTAACATCACAGCAATTGACACTGTATTAGGTAGTATAAGTAATCTAGAGATGATCTAGGGTATACAGAGGATATCTACAGTTTATGTGTAAATACTACATCATTTTATAAAAGTGACTTGAGTACCTTTGGAATTTGGTATTTTCGGGGGTTTGGGGCCAGACTTGGATAGACAACACACACACACACACACACACGTTCATATTTATGCATATATTTTTACTCTTTCCAGTGGTCTCATGAGACAGCAATGTTACTATTCTCACTTTAGAGATGAAAATAGAGTGCCCAGTCTGCTGAGTCCTGCCAGCCATTCTCTTTTCCACTGTGCCCTGTCACTGTTTGTATGTAGAGAGATGGTCCATGCATTACCCACAGTGCAGCAGGCTTTGCAGATTCCCAGCCTGGGTCCCCCAGACATTTGGCATTCCCTGGCACACAGATCCCTTCCTAAAGCAAGTTCTCTCCACTCTGCCCCAGACAGCTACTGACAAATGATGAACAGAATAGCAGGATGGTGAATAGGTGCTGCCTTGAGTAGGGCAATTCTAATGCACTCAGCTGCCCATGGCAATATCCTGCTGTGCACACACCTCATGTGACTTCCTTTATGTCATTGTCTCATTTCCCTAGTGATATTTCTTTAGGTTATCCCCCAAATAAACTACTTGACATCATGGCCTTGTCTTGGGGTTTGCTTCTGTTAAAAACCCAAACTAAGACACACAAAGGTGTACATGCATTTGCTATGTTTATGCATGTAATTAGCCTAAATAATGACTTTGAAAGAGATGATTAGTCTCTGTGTTTCCCTTGGTGCTGTAACAAATTAACGTGATGTTGGTGGCTTCCATAATAGAAATGTACACTCTTAACGTGCTGGAAGGCTTAAGTCTGACTTTAGTATGAGCTACTGGCTGGTTATACTCCCTCTAGGGGCCCTAGAGGAAAGCTGATCCTTGGCTCTTCAGCTTCTGGAGCTGCTAGTACAGTATTCCTTGGCTTGTGGCCTCATCACTCCAATTTCAGTGCCAGCATCTTCCGATCTTTCACTGCTATATCTTTCCATAGCCTTCACTCCTCTGTGTCTTGGAGGAGGTGCCCTTTATACCAAACCCTGAAGGAAAATGTGGCAGGAGTTGTTATCCAGCACAGTAGACACTACAGTAAGTACCCAATTTATGAACATTCAAGTTACAAACTTTCACAGGTATTCTGTATAAGACTCACTTTGTCAGCTTATGAACAAATCTAACTTACAAGTGATTCTCCTAGAATGAAACTCCTTTGTAAGTCGGGGACTTACAATAATAGTGACTACTCAGCTCCCATTCTCCCTGACTTCCTCCAGAACACTGCCTGAGTTTTCTTGGTGATCTGAGTCAAGCTATAATCTACATTTCCCTGCTTGCTGTACCAATGGGGTGGCCATAGAGATATAATGGAGGCCAGTAGACAGGATTTCTAGAAGGTTCTTTAATAGGAAGCAGCCTCAGTCCACATGCCCTGTGGCCCTTTCCCTCCCTCCTCCAACTGCGGCAGCATTCTTCAGAGGGGACAAATGCTGTGTCCTCCCAGGACAGAATGGCAAGTGAGTCAGATGTTACCAGTCTTCCTTTACAAGAGCTACTTGGGGCCCTTGTTCCTATCCCATTGACCACTGAATTTCAATTCTTGAATTTTGGAGATGACACATTCAACCAAAGAACCACCTAAGAGGGATACATGGCCACCACTGTGCTCCCCCTGAGTCAGAAGATGGGGAAGAGACTCTTGCTGGGGAGGGCATAGGATGCTGTGATGTGCAGGCTGAGGCGCTCACCCCACATAGGTGGGTCTTCCAAAGTGTGTCATGGGGCAAGAGGTAGGCTGAGAAGAGGGTGCTGTGGGCCAGCGCTCGCTTCCCTCACACTGCTGTATCTGATGAGGAGAGACTCGGAATTCAGAAACTGTGATTTGAACTTGGTCTTCTAGGTTCTTTAAGGCTACGTTTGTAAAGGTGGGAGAAAAGAACAGATTTTGTTTCAGAGCTTGTTAGCTTGACTGATGACTTTGAAGAGTGGAGACATTTGCTGTGGGGTGGCAGTGTTGCCAGCAACTCCAGAGCGCAGTCCTTTTCCTAGCATCCCTCCCATCGCCACCAACATCCTCCATCCCTCCAGGAGCAGACTCTGCCTGAGCTGCTTCTGCAGGAGTCTGCCAACCTCTCCACCTCTGGTCCAAGTGTTCACGAACTTATCAGTCTTACCAGGAAACACAGCCTTCCTGGGTGCCATGGTTTGGATATTGATTGTCCCCTCCAAAACTCACGCTAAAATTCAATCTTCATTATGAGCGATTAACAGATTAAGGAGTGATAGAGTCCCTGCCCTCCTGAATGAATTAATCCACCTGTGAGATAATGTGCTGATGAGCTATCTTGAGGAAAAATCTGCTGTAAAAGCCAGTTTGGCTAGGTCTCACTCTCCATCTCTGCTGTGTGATGTCACTGTAGGACTCTGACAGCAAGAAGGTCGGAATTAAATGCCATTGGTCAAGAACTATGAGCCCAAATAAACCTCTTGCTTTATAACTTACCCAGTCTGTGGTCCTCTATTACTGACTCAGAAACCAAGGAATCCCATCTCGGGGCTCCAGCACTTGTGCGGTTCATCTCCCAGTATGTTCCTGCTTTTCCCATTCGCTAAGAAACCGACCTTTCCCCCTGCTCTCTGCTGTAACATTATCTCTTCCTAAAATGTCCTGTCCTCCCCTTTCTCTCCACATCCCCCTTTTAAGCTCTGTTTTTCCATCCTTTGTGCTCTCCTCTGAGTTTTGCACATATGTGTATATGCATGCCATTATGGGAGGAATTGTGTCCCCAGAAAAGATGCTTGAGTCAAAACCCCCAGTAGGGGCGGCTGTGAGTGTGGCAGACTCTCGGCGGCCCGAAGGAGAGAGACCCTGGCACGTGGGGACCTGCACCGTGCGGTTGACTCAGGGTGCCGGGAGAACAAGGAGCTCCTCCCTTCTCTGGGGGGTGGCTGTGAGCCTTCCAGTGCGTAGGCTGAAAATCAAACATCACATGTCGTACTGTCCCCTGTCCCGTGTCCCCCCCCACCCCCTTAGCAAGTGGGAGCCAGTGAACTACACATCTTGTGAAAAGATTGGCTATGTTATTTAGTATGAGCTCCCCATATGCAAGGATAAGGACAACCATTTGGAAGAAAACAAGAGACAATATGACAGATAGTGAAGATCTCTGATTGTCTAGCTTTAAAATGTATGCTTTCTTGTGTCCCATTCTGTTCTGTTTTGTTGTGTTTAATTGTACCCCCTTTAAAATAAAATTAAAAAAAAAAACCCAGTACGTGTGCTGACTAGCAGACAAGGTCCTTGCAGATATTCAAATTAAGATGAGGACCGTGGGGCAGGCCCTAATCTAATATGACTGGTGTCTTTATTAAAAGTGGAAATATGGACTCAGAGACAAACTCACATACATAGCAAAGAGATGTGAAAACCAGAGAGAAGGCCAAGTGCAAGACCTGGAATGCTGAGGTCAACAGATGGTAAGAGAGTGGCGCAAGGGAAACTGTTCCTCATGGCACTCAAATAAGAGAACTAACCTGGATGACACCTTAATTATTTCTCTTAAGTGATCTCATTTAGGTACTTGGACATTCAGTCCTAGGACTATCAGTGCAGGTACAGTTATAAGCCACATGACATTTAAGTCAATGACCCACCACATACATGCATACAGGACAGTGACTCCATAAAACTGGAATGGAGCTAAGAACTTCCTATCACCTCGTGATGCAGCAGCTGTGGTAACACCCTAGTGCAGCACGCTGTTTATGTGTCAGTGTCACTGTGGTTGTGAATAAACTTATTGTGCTGCCGCTCATTAAAAGTATAGCACATACAAGTATGTATGGTACATACTACTTGACAGTGATAGTAAAGGATTTGTTACTGCATTACGTGTTTGCTGTACTATCCTTTTTACTATTATTCTAAAGTATAATCCTTCTAGTTACAAAAACTGTGTACCATAAGTAGTATGCCATGTTCTGCTAGGCATAGTCTCCTGCATCTTGTTTATTGTGGTTTTTTTTCCACTGTTGAGGATCAAACCCAGGGCCTCATGCATGCTAACCAAGTGCTCTATCCCCAGCATTTACAGAATTTCTCGATTGCATCTAGAGGCCTCATCAAGTGAAAGATCTCTTTCATCTGGGTCTGTGTAAATTCAGCGGATGATGTTTGCAAAATGAAATTACCAAAGGATGTAGCACTCATAGTGTATCTCCCTGGGCATACAACAGAGGTATGTTAACCACCAACAGAATGTGTTATATTTATTTGATACGTCATCTCCATAGCCAAGCCATCAGCTTCTTAAGGGCCTGGACCACACTGCCTTAGGACTAAGTATAGTACCTGTCACATCATAGGCAGTCAAAGAATGGTGTCATGAAATACTCAGACTTCAAAGTAGAAACTAGTGGAGGGATTTTAAACCATTGTTCTAATTAACTCTAACAAAGATGCCAGTTATGAGCAAGTTCTATGGAAATAGTTCTGTGCCCTTATTAATTATACCATCACCTCGATACAGCCCCTCAAGAAATAACTTCTCAATTATTGGGTTGATAGTTTGTGTGGGGTGGAAAGCAGTCAGGAAAGCCTCTGTTGCTCCGCACTGGGGTCGGGAGAGAGGATGAGAACAGAGCCCATGGTGAAGTATCTGGAGGCTCTTTTTCACACGCTAAATTGATCTCTGGTTCTTATCTGTCAGCACCACCCTCCACCAAGCCTGGGTAGCAGCCAGGAGTGATTTATGAGGGCAGCAGCAGCTGGTCCAGGTATCGCACACACCTTCACGTTCCTACCCACATTTGCTCTTGTACATTTGTCCCTTGCTGCAAGAGACACATGTACCCAGGTGTCTCAGAGAAATCAGGCTCCTGGAGTTGTGGGTGAAGCTCCCCAGCACCAGCCCTGAGCCTGCTCAGCTACTGAAACATGAAATTTTTCTGAAGACACTAGGGTATCAACTGACACCTGCATAATATCCCACTGCCACAAATGGGGAATAACAAGCAGGAAAATTGCAGTCTCTCTGGAATGTGATTTGAAGACTTATCCCAATATAATTTTCTTAGAAGTGAACTTATCTCCTCAGTAATCAGTCATTATTTTTTCCAAGTATAGTAAGTAGGCAGCATATTATCATTTGAAAATAGACTTGAGCCAAGAGGATTTATTTTATACCTAAATAAACTGCATTTAAATTTGAGCCTTTTCTGATCTAAGCTCTAAATTATTACTCGAGGGTGATTGATCTGGTAAAAGAGAGAGCTAAAATTTTCATTCTCAAATATACATTCAGAAAGACAAGGAAACAAAAAAAATAATATTAATAATGATTGCCTCGGGGCCATAGGACTATAAGTGATTTTAATTTTTTATTTTCCAATCTTGAAAATGAACACTATTTTTTTCTACAATCAGATAAACTAGGATAGCTATGATTCATCAACAAGCTAAGAATTCCTGAGGCCAAAAGAGAAACTTCGGACAGATTTTCCTTCGTAGTCCTTAAAGTGAAGTGACACTGTGATATCTTATTTTCAAACTTTCAACTTTCACACCATAAGACAATAAATTTCTCTTATTTGAATGACCTGATTTGTGTACTTTGATATGTCAGTCCTAGGACCACTAATACAGACCCAGTCACATGCCACATAATGACATTCAGTCAATAACTCACCTCACACAGGCACACAGGGCAGAGGGCCTATCCACTGCTGTTTTGGAAGGCAGAGCCTCACACTCCTTCAGAAACATGTTTTCAAGCTGCCATCTTCTTGTACCCCACCTCTGTCCCCATGACCTGGAGCCTCACCTTAAATGTCACCTCTGTGAGGTTCTTTTTATTTTCTTTATGAAGGAGCAAATGAAATCCACAGAGTCATCTACAGAGGTCTCTCCTTGGGTCACCTCCAGAGAGACAAACACAGTGGGACTCTTGATCCTCCCTCTTAGACAGAGAGCTCATCTTCTGATTAAGCCATTCCTTCTGTTACAGAATAAAGCTGTTAGCTCTTATCTGAACCTCCATAGAAGGGAGTACAGCGTTCTATCAGTCCTGAGTCTACCTGAATAATAGATAATTAGAACTCAGATTTGCACGATGCTTGACAGTGGTGATTTCTTGATTCTAGTTGCATAATCCAACTGCCTGGGGAGCTTTTACTAAAGCCACTGCCTGGCCCACTCCCAAGTGCTGACTTAATCAGTATTGGCCAGAGCCCCCAAAGCTGGAGCTGGGTGAAAGCTCCCTGGGCGATGCTAATATGCAGCCAGCATGGAGCATCACTGCTGCTGAGTTTTCAGAGCATTTGTCCACTATTTCAGCTAATTCTTGGAACCACCATGGGCAAGCAAGTCTGCCCTATTTTCCCAGGCAAGTCTTTTTATAGCTACTGCTTTAAAACCTTAAGTCTCATTCTACTTCTGGAGGGTTTCCAATTTTCTTTTTCTTTCATGGAATCTAAAATGGATATGCCTTCCAGCTTGAAAATTCTCCAGGTATCTGAATATAAACTCTCAGCCTTTGAGAGCTTAGTCTATTTTGTGATTCCGCAGGCACTAGAAGCATTTTGGCCTCAAAATTTTTGTTATCCACAGACACCAGGAAGCCTTCCTGCCTCTCTGAAGTTGGCATAGTTCTGTTTTCTCATGAAATCAGGGTTAAAAATCACAACTGGCTTCAGGGTCAGCCAGACGCCGTGCAAGTGTTGACCTGGTGGTTGAATCCAGGCAGGGTCTGCAGCCGGATGAGCAGTGCTGTTGGGGGTCACAGGCCTGGGCTGTGAGCTATGACCTTGGCGGATTATCTACCAGCTCCCCATAGTGTCATTGGGACTGTTTTTGATAGTCCCCGTAGCAGGGCCTACAAAGCTCAAATGTATGTTTTTGTATGTTTAATCTTCACACCATAATTCAGGGTCACTTTTTACATTCAATTTTACATACTAGGTAATTTAGGCTTAAGTGAACTTAAGTTTTAGTTTTTAAAAATTCACATAAGTAGAAACTGGCTGAACTCAATTTTGAAGTCAATCCCCTTTTAGTTTTAAGTTTTTTTCACGTGGAGAAAAAGTGACCTACGTGATGTGAGATAAGCTCTATTCCCCTTGCTCATCATCATATTCCCCCTTCTCTTACCCATTGTACAAGCTCCAAGGGTCAGAGCCTGACTTCATCTGACTAGACCAAAATCTCTGGGGGCTGTGGCCCAGATTTCAGCATTTAGTCTTTATTTAAGGCTTACTAGATGGATCTAATATTCAGAGCTGACAGAAAGTCACTGCTCAGAAAGAGACTATTAGTAAATGGCTTTGATCCCCCAGACCCATCCAGCCTGGCACAGAATGAAGGCAGTGTATACTGACAGAATTGGAAATCTAGGTTACAGTCTAGCTCTACCACATGTAAGAGAAAGGGAATTATTCTCCTGGAGTTTTAGATTCCTCACTGATAGAAAAGAAAATAAAAGAAACAAATACCCAACAATGACTAAGCCTGATTTGTCCTCTACTGCTTCCAGGCTGGACTGAGGAGTGACAGAGACCAGCACAGTGTGTTAAGGGGACCATACTCGTGAGCGCTGGCACATTATGCAGAAGGAAGGCTGCGTGACAGTATTATAGGTGCTTAATAAATATTTATTGATCTTCATGGTCTTACCTACCCATCTTTTCTTCACTCTTAAATATGGAGCCAGGGAAAATAAATAAGAAATATAACTGTATCTTACACTTCAGGACTCCCTAGGTATCTCACATTGATAGGTCTCTTCAGCCTTCTCCTAAGTGCTAATAATTCCTGAGCATTTTGATAGTAGCACTTTCTCCCCAAGATGAACTGACCCCAGCTAAGAGCCAGGCTCCTTCTCAAATCTCATTACAATCAGCCTTGATGGGAGCCAGGCTTCAGAATGTAACAAAATTAGAGCTTTTAAATCATTATCTTGATCTGGGAGCACCGTGTTAATAAATGGAACACAGACGATAGAGAAGAGGCAGGGTCGGGTGTGCAGCGAGGCATCAGAGCCTCACCCCACTCTCCTCACCCTGCAGGGGAGGGAAAATCGTGGAACTGGAGCCAGGAGCAAGGCTCCTACCTAGCCTGGGGATGTACGCTGGCTTGTCTTGCAGTCATCAGTGAACCCACTTGACCCACTTCTCCCAGCCCCCTCTCCTGCTAAAGGTAACAGTGGGGAAAACAAACAAGTCATTGTCTGCAGGAGACATTTTCGTGAGCAAGTAGGCTGCATGCCTCATGGCTGCAGCCCTGTACACGCCTGTTACTTCCCTGAGCCGCTAAGAAAGGCTGCATCTGCTCCTTCATTCACCAGAGTAGCGCACGCCTGCAGCAGGTAGGTACCAGGGTGACAGCATTGCAAGAGGCCAGTGTGCTTGGCTTCGACTGCTGGCCTATTCCTGGGCCTGGTGTATTGATCACCTCTTCATGGTGAGGGTCCTTGTTATTCCTTTTTTTGCATATTATGACAACCTCCAGCCGGTCTCAGGCCACCTCCCTCCAGGCGTCCTTGTCCACTCCCCTGTCATGGAGCTTCCAAGGGCCTAGGGCAGGGTCTTTTCTCAAAGACGTTGGTGCCCCGGGCTCTGCTTTCTCCGCAGAGTGGCCCTCCCTCTGCTCCCATTCTCCCCTGGCCTCCTCCTTTAAGGTCAGCCTGTCCTCTGAAACCAGCAGGACTAAACTGGCTCCAGCCCCACTCAGAGGCCTCTGTCTTCTTTCCTGAGCACACAGCTCAATGTCTTTGTTTTCTGGCCTCTCCCTGTGCCTGGTATAATTAGAAAGAATCTTTTCCTTCACCTGCCATTTCTCCAGAAAAGTCCTTCTAGATGACTCAATCCATGGGAGTCTGTTTTAATTCTTTGTAAAACATCTACCATTGCCTGGAATATTTATTTATTTACTATTTATTAATCTATTTAATTTCTCTTTGGACTGGATGATACACCTTATTCACCGATACATCCCCAAAGCCCAGGACAGTGCCAGGGACATAGTGGGTATTAAATATATTTTTAGGTGGATAGATGGATGCATGCATGCATGAATCTGCAGCCAAACAACCTTCCTAGCAAACCCTCCTGTACTATCCCAGCCATGTTATTGCAGACATTGAGTTTTCTCTTTTTGTTTGCCTTGTGTCTGTGTTACAGCCTGTACCCCATGTTAAAGGGTTTCACCATGGTCATAGCTCCTTGCATGGTGGATATTGTTAAACGTTTTCCCAAAGTGAACACGGATTTGCCCCACCCACCAGGAGTTTATGGTCCTGAAGAAAAGGTAGGGCATGTTCAGGAAGATCTAAGCCCTCTGTATGAGTCAAAAGTTATCCTAAAGGGAAGGAATGAAGTGGCAGGGGCCCCGCAGCTATGGGCTGCACAAGATGCTGGCCCCCTACAATTCTGGGGAAATAGTCTCACTCTTTCTTTTTCTATTTGTCTTGAAGACAGTTGCCATGATTGGGGCTGCAGCAACTGTCTTGCCACCATGAGGTAACAATCTGAGGGAAAGTGTAAGAAAATCACAGAGAGGCTGATACTGACAGTTTGAGCATCTAAATGAATCCTAGAAACCATCTGCTCCCAGATTCTGTTTTGTAAGAAAAATGAACCTCTATTTGTTCAAGCCACTGTTGCTCAAGGTTTTGTTATTAAGAGCTGATCTTATATCTAAGTAACACGTAATTTTGCAGACATGTCTGATCCATGCGTAGTACTAGCCTGCAGTGCCTAAGATGGTCCTTTGTCCTCTGAGGGCATAAGGTAAAGGTTTTATGAGTGAAGAAAGGCTACTCTGGGAGTTTCTAACAGTCTCCCCACTGTCAAAGCCCACTTCTCCTTTTGAAGTTGCACTTTGAGAGTAGCTAATTTAACAGCAGTATAATGTAGAAGGCATAATCAGACTTTTGTGATGCTTGGAAATTGCTATCTCAGCTTACCTAAAAGAAAAACAGTCATCTCCATCCAAGTCTTGACTTCTGTATGGGATTAGATTAGACCCGAGCCATGGTATCAGAAGTCAGACACAGCCAGCACCAAGGGTCACTCAGGAACTGAAGGTGAAGGCTGTAAGAAGAGCAATGAAGGTCTCTTCAATAAGTCATTTGCAGCCTCATGTTTGAGCTTCCTTTAGGATAGAGTTCCAGTTGCACCATGGTGCCTGGTGGCCAAGGGGAGACCTGCTTACCTGGCAGGAAGGTCAGCAACTAAACCCAAGTGTAGGCTAAAAGAAATCTTTTAGTGAAATAAGTGGTATTGACAGTAGTTAGAAGGGAGGAGAGTTTGGGGCAATACAAACTCATTTTTTGGGAGGGGCATTTGGAAAAACTGCACTCTAAGAAAAATTCTCCTCCTTCCATTTCAAAGCCTTTCAATAGACAATAGTGTACATAGATAATTCAATAGCAATTAACATGAAGCTACCACTGACATAGCACTGATTCCTCTCAACGTTTCCACAGTGCCAGGAGGGAGCTGCGGTGGTCTTTTCCACTTCACAGTGCAGTCAATTGAGGTTTCCAGAGATCAGTAATTTGCTCAAGGGTAGATTGCTGGGGAGCCCAAACCAATTGACTCCAAAGTTACTTGTACGTGAAGTGCATGAATTTCAGGCCTGCAGCTGGCTGAATTTTTGCATATGCATGCCCCAGTAATCGCTGCTCAGGTCACTGCATGGAGCACTTGCCACCTTCTGGAAGGATTGGTCATACTGCTCAGCCCAGAGGTCAGCCGTCTTCTCGCGTGGACCCTCAGCAGTTAGTTTAGGTGAAATAGTCTTGCTTGTTTTTCCCACAGAGGACACCAAGAGGTGGTTTTCTATTAGGTTTGCTAGTGAAATACAGTGACACTTTGGATTGTGAGTAACTTGTTTTGCAAGTGTTCTGCAAGACAAGCAAACATTTTTAATAAACTGATAAACCAGTGATGTCTTGCAAAATGAGTAGTGACACCAAACATCACATGATCACAACTGAACCAATGGGTCTCTCTCTGTCCTCCCTCTCCCTTTCTGTCTCCCACTGCAGCATTGTGGGTGACAGTCTCAAAAGCCAGAGGTTTTGGAGGAGATCATGTCTTAGAGGAGGAGGAGGAGAAAAAGCAGACCAATCTCTCACTTCGAATGAGATTGGGGAGATGTGTAAACTGTGGCAAACTGAAAAGTTTTGCAGAAAAGCACCACCCAAGCAAGGCTGTAGCAATGCGAGTGATAAATCTGTTTAATGACAATACAATGTCACATCCTGTGAGATCCTCAAAAGGAGGCAAAAGCAAGCGTCACTGAATAGGCCCCTTGTTAAAATTGCACACACAAAAAAGATTCCATTGAGCCAACAGATAGCAGTGGTTCCCTTAGTGACAGTGAAAGTTGTCCTACATAATAACCCTCCTCTCTTTTATCTCCCTCACACCTGCCATGAAGGTTTTCAAAGGTAAGTGCAGGTTAATTTGTCTATTTTTCTTTATATTTTGTATTTTATTACTTTGCCTTAGAGTATTGCAATCATTTTTATATGAATAGTTTTGGTTTATAAAACAAATCATCTGCGTTTCCATTATTTTTTACCGGGAAGTTTGTTTTGATACACAAGTACTTTTGATTGCAAGCATGTTTCTAGAATGAATTACACTCACAAACAAAGATATATATGAAGTGAGAATCACACCATCTTCCCAAGCTCCAAGGGATGATTCTATCCCTCTATCTGGCTGAAGCCAGTCTACTCCCAGTACTGACAGCACATGAGCTAAAAGTCACATGGAAACCCACACACCATTTGTCCAAATGTTTCGGAGTTACAAACTGACCTAGCAGACAATACAATGCAGTGTTTTCCCACCTTTGGTGGGGGAACATAACATCACAGAGCCCAGGTTAGGACTGAGGTTGCGCAGACATGCAGAGGTTCTGGCGCATGACAGTGGAAAAAGCTGATCGTGGCTCCACAGCTGCCACCGTATCTTGCTATCCCTAGCATCCAGTGTACCCAGCCTGCACACCTTCTTTCAGTCCAGTCTCCACAAAGAGTAAGCCTTAAAACCCACCAGACTCGGGGTGGCAGACCTGCAGATGAGCACTGGGTACTCCTGGAGAGTTATTCCATGTGAAGGTCTTAGCTTTGCAAGATGTTACCAAAAAATCAGCAGGTTGCTTGGGATCCCTTGCTGGGTTGAGCAAACAAATAAGAGGATGAGGGAAGGGATAATGTATCCAAATAGCCCTCTCTACCCTCCTTGCGGTACAAAGACTGCTCGCTGAGCACTTTGCTGGCTATTTTCTCATTTTGATGCTTCCCATCAAACCATGGAGGTTGGCAGGGTAAGTGCTGCTATCCATTCCAGTTTTGCAGGAGGGGACAGACTCAGGAAGGAGAGATGACCGGCTGAAGGTCAGCGCTGCCAAGCACAGGGACAGGCCTGAGTGCACGCTCAGAGCCGGCTCCTCTCCCAGCAAGGCGATGACTCAGTTGGCTTCACTGGCCCCATCCTACTCAGGGCCTCCCGGAAAAGCTCAGCCAGGCTTTTAATAATCAATCAAGAGTTTTCCTGAGGCGTCTGCACAGGCTTTTGGCTAGTCTTCTCAGAACCTGCTCTTGCAAAGTGCTTTCTTTATTTTTTGCCCAACAATACACACACACACACACACACACACACACACACACTTCCATTCTGTACGAGTCAGCGTGGCAAAGCCTATTTCATTTCTGAAGTTCCCATTAGAAACAGCCTTCTGTTCTCATTAGTTTGGGTTGTAACAGTCATTACATTCTAAACAATTAATCCCCAAATGCCAGTTTCTTACTAGAATTATCTTGGACTCAATAACTGGTTTCGTTAGCAGCAGAGCTGAAACAAAAGCCTAGCTTTTGTGCCTAAACATGCTGGGCTTGACACTTCACAATGTCTTAGTCATCACTAAGTTATCAATGTTTATTTCTACCAGGAGAGAGAAAAGGCTGTCCAATTGTGAGGCCCAGCAATCATGCAGGCCTATTTCCTACCATCCACAGGCTCCCCGGGCTGCTTCTATTTACGTGGAGAAGAGGGAGGAAATCCCTGGGCCTCAAACACCACCCAAATCCACAAGTTAGCACAAAACCTATGGTAATCAGCAGCAGAGGGGCCACCAGGTTGCAGGACTGCTTCCTTTGAGATCACGGCCCATTCTTAGGCTTGCAGTTGCCAGCTCTCTGTGTGTATGACATCAACTTCCTGTCCAAAGCTGGGCCACCAAGCATCAGTCCCTGAATCTGCGACAGTCTATAGCAGTGATGGCGAAGAGTACCCAGACTGCAACCCAGACTGCAACTTACTTATTGCAAAGTGGCAACACTGTAATAAAACCTGAATACAGAAGTTTAGAAAAAAACAACTCATTCATTAGCACCTTTTGTCTCAAAAGAAAAACAAATAGCCTGTGTGCCACAGGTTTGCCGCACTGGTCTACCGGATCTCCCTTCCTCCCCTGGGGACCAGCCAGCGGCTCATCCGCCCTGGGCCAGGCGAGGCCCACTGAGCTGCTTGCGCATTTACCCAAACTTAGGCCTTCTGGAGGGTGACAGAGCGGGAGACACACCCGCCCAGGCTCCTGGCTTCACAGTCCCACTTTAGTCACTTGCCGCTGTGTAGCCCAGGACGCATTACTTACCCTCTCTGTGCCTCATCTTCCTCTACGGGCAATAATAGCGCTACTCCACAACACAGAAACGCTCTGAAGACTGAATGAGGTCATGTGTGCAATTAGAACAGTGTCCTTGCTTCGTAAGTGTGTGCTTCAAACTAAATAAGCAGGAACTTTCTTTTAATAATGGAAGGGTCTTTCCTCCCCTTAAGATCTGAGAGCCCATAAAATGGAACAGAAAGGCAGAAAGAAAAAGTTGATGCCCCAAATCCCAGGTCCCTGGGTTCATTTGATGGCACTGGCCAACATCCTTTGGCACCATTTTGAGTGTGACTCTTTTCCAGGCTCTCAAAAGCTGAATGTAAAGCATTTCACCAGCAGATAGAGAACTTGTCTGCAGCTTCTCAATACCTAGGCAGCCAAAGTTTCAGCATCATCGGGGGCCAGAACTCACTGAATTCTTCTTACTCCTTTTGCTCCATCACCATCAGAACCTGTGGACCATATGAGCCCCCCTTGCCTTTGGTAAGGATAATAATAACAATACCCATACAGCATTTGTTCTGTGCCAAGCATTGTTCCAAGTGCTCAATACATTAACTCATTTAGTCTTCAGAACAATGCTGGAATTATTTTCCTTCCCGTTTTACAGATGGAAAAACGGAGGCACCAAAAACTCCTAAATCCAAAGTTACACAGTTGACCCCAGGCTGTGTAGCTCTGGAGTATAGTACTTAGTATTATGCACTCTGTACTTTCTTGTATGATTCACCCCATGGACCTGGGTTTCAAATATAGTGTCACTATTCCTTTGGCTTTGGTCATGCACCTGACAGCCTCTTGATAACTACAGTCTACCTTAGATCACATGTCTGGAGAAGGGCTCCTGTTTTTGAGCTTGATAAATTCTCTTTTTCCACTTCTTTTCCTTGTTCTTGAAGCTCCAAATTTTCATTTATTAATTAGACTTATGTTTACTAAGCACCTAGTATGTGTTGATCATTTCATTTATGCTAGTTCTGGAGATGAAGGGAGCTCTTGAAGGACTCACTATCTGATAGGGACACAGACATGCAAATAAATGCATTTGTGCGTAGCTTCGGTCCTGTGAGGCAGAGGGAGTCATTTGATTCTCCCTGGAACCTGTTGTCTGGAAAGCCTTTGCAGAGGAGGAGGTGGAGGCTGGGTCTTAGAAAGTCTAGCTACTCACTAACCTTGTGACCATGGCTCGGCCCTCTGCTGCTGGATACCGCTGGATGTCCCCAGTTGCCTGGAATGCTTGTTGCTGGTCACTCTGCACACATCTCGCCTGCCTGGACACACCCTTGGGATCTCAGTGAGTAAAGGAAATCACATGTGACACCTTTATTTTGTAACTGGTTAGTGGGGAATGTGCTGTCCAGGCAGAGTGACAGCTGGTTCCAGGGATGCCTGGACTGTCTAATGTGAAGCCTGATGCCTGTCTGGACTTGTGTCCCCCAGGCCCATCATGAAAGTGCCTGTCCCTAATCTTTTCAGTTTCCTGTGGAAAACAGTAGACTTGTAGACGCCTTTAGGAGATCTGGGAATATATGAGAGGACTAATCCCATCAGTTCTACAAGATTCAGAGGATTTAAGATGGTGATTTTATAATACTTAACTAAGTCATTCATCCATGTGTCCCTTCCTTGCAGAAGAAAGCTCTTGTCCTGTCATAATTTCAATTTCTCATTCCAGAGATCCTTTTTATAAAAGTGTTCTGCTCTTGAGCCACATCCAGCCTCCAGAAATTCTTCCTGACTTCACTAATCAAATCACATGAATGATTTTCCCAGACTCCCTATTTCACATGAAACAGAGAGGGGAAATGGAGGGAAAGGAAGAAAAAAGGGAAGGAAGAAGAAGGGAATGAAGGAGAGAGGAGGAAGGAAGGAGGAAGGAGAGGGAAGGAAAGGAGGAAGGCAGCGGGAGAAATGAATGTCCTACTGTGTCCGGGCTCTGGCCCAGTGGTTTCCCATACACATATCTCATTAATCCTGCACTGCTGTAGCAAAGAAAATGAAACTCGGGTGTTTCAGTAACTTGCCGAAGGTAATATAGCTATGCATATTAGAGCTAAATTTGAAGCCACATCTGAGTTCAACACCCATGAACTCCCCAATCCAGACAGTTGTTTAAAATACACCTGTGGGCTTTTACTTTTCTATTAAATTTCTGTCACCAACGATAAATGGGTTAAGCTTGCACAATTAACCGACTTGCATTTGCCACTTAATTCCCATTTCATCCATCTTATCACTCTACCGTTTGGTACAAATTGCCCCAAACTTCTTTTGAAAAGAGGCAGTATGTAAAAAAGTTCAGTTGCAAATCCCCCCCACCCCCGTGCACTTTGGAGAGGGGCCAAGGAAGCATCACCCTTTTATCTGACAGCAGGAGACCCCACGGGGAGGCCAGCTGGGAGGGCAAGCCAGGCTTCGCCC
Organism: Dolichotis patagonum; assembly: GCA_004027295.1. Lineage (NCBI taxonomy): Eukaryota > Metazoa > Chordata > Mammalia > Rodentia > Caviidae > Dolichotis > Dolichotis patagonum. The sequence goes on along the minus strand of PVJX010005513.1, from coordinate 13 downwards.
CAGTGCACGTGTT
>PVJX010005512.1:61963-84989 GCA_004027295.1 Dolichotis patagonum | reverse complement strand
TTTACAGAGTAATTTTCTGAGGAATCCAAGACAATTCCCTAACAGAAAGGCATCTGATATACTGGAATACAGCTGCATCAGAATAAATCACTTTCTTATTTTATTAATACAGCAAAATTGAAATATTAAAAGTTTGGTCAGAGACTGAGAATTCCTCAACAGGATAATATTTTGGAGTTTTATACACTGTAGATTTTATTAATTAAAAGAATAGCAACAGAAAGACTTTGTCTGCACTGACAAATCATTAAAAGTATGTCTAAACTAAAAATTGTATAGTTGCAGATGAGGAAAGTACATGGGGTTAATTGGCAAACTTCTGTATTTTGTTTCATTTAACATTTGTCCAGCACTTTGTGTATCAGGTACTTACAAGTGCTTTGGGAATATTAATTTTTTTAATTGTCTTAATAACCCTGTGAGAAAGGACCTATTATTACTTCCACCTTTCTGGAAGCCCATGGAAGTTAAGTAACTTGTCGAAGGTTCCCAGCAGCTAGGACCAAGGTCCCAATCCAAGTGGCATGTTAAGAAGTCTCACTAGATCCTGGGGAGTCTCCCCTCCATTTTTCCAGAATTTTCAACCATCTCTCCATCCCCAGTTCTGTTTTATTCTCCATTTATTACTTCCATGCCTTAACCATTCCTCTTGTCTCTGGTCTGATCCAGCCTACATTCCTAAAGTTTCTAAAACACAACTGTTGTCTTGTTGATGTGATTTGGTTTTTTGACATCAGGGCTTTATTTTCTGGATAAAAGCCAGGTGATTTTTAGACTACTGCATGAAGTGCTTGCCTGTTGTTCTTGGGAGTTCATTAATCTAGTGCAAACACGGCACACAGTAGGTTTGGAAGTGGCTTTTATCTATATGGATCCTTTACTAGAGCCATACTGAGCTATTTGTCATTTAATCCCCTTTGATATTTCTCTAGGTAAGTTTGTATCACCACTGTTCACTTCGATAAATCTAATGCCTCTTTCAAAACCTAATTCATGCATGGTTTCCTCTCTTACCTTGAGGGTGTGCTTCAAGGCTTCTCATGATCTGCTCATAGCTACAGCATCTCCTATCCCTTCGCACTAGTGATCTGCACTCACAAACCTCCCCTCCACCTCTGTGGGCACAGCAATAGTCAGCATGACCTGCGGACCAGGTTCAGCATTGCATGGACCCCTTGATGTGCTTCTCAAACCTCACCTCAGACCCAGCAAGTCAGAACTTCTGTGGGTGCTGCCCTAATCCCTAAGGTTCTCCTGCCTGCAACAGTAGAGCAGCACCATAGTGGATCACAAGTTCCATGATCAAATGACCCACATCTTACAGTCTCTAAATCCGCATGGGATGAAGCTAAGGATCAATAAAAGATCAATCAGTGAATGAATGTGGGTTAATCCTTTGAATGATCCATTACACCTCCAGATCTCTAGAAAGCTAAATTATTCAGTAGATACTATAAATGTTCCTAGGCCCATTAATGCCTACCAATATTCTTAAAATTGGATTTTTCTTTAATAGTGACAATCTACAAGCATGACAACTTTAATTTTGAACTGGTTAAGGCTCAGTGCATTGTTTCATCACTATAACGAGGAATGCTGAAATAATCCAATGTTTAGAACTATTTAAGAAAAGCACAAAAATGAGAATTCCATAAGATGCATAAATGTCTCAAAATTGCATTCTACAGGATAGCAGCGTGGTACCCTCTGCTTCAAGATCTGAAATATTAGAGCTCCTTTAAATAGCCATTATCTTTCTCATGACTGCTTTTCAAAAATAGTAGTTCAAGAAAGGAAATGAAAACTGTGAACCCCCATAAACACTGCTACATATCACAATCTTATCTATGCTTTTAGTCTCACAAAACAGTCCTCGTGTAATATACTGCTCACAGATTTATCACAACCCTTTCCTGTTAAAATTAAAAAGCACATGGTGGGGACAGAAATGATTTCAGTCCTCTGCAATAACAGATAGTAACTTTTAACACATACCCATCCTAGTTACTAGTAAGATCTTAAAGGGAAATAAGTAACTGAAGAGTAAACTAATATTAAAGAGCTAGAAGTGGTAACTAATTATATCTTATTATACTCAGACATTTAAATGACAGATTGTGAAAGATGAGGTTATTTTAATGCATGAGTTGTTTTAACCATCTTTTGAGATTGGAGCCTTCTGAGATGCCAGCCTGTAATCTAACATCTACTCCCCGGTGTGGTAGTACTTGCCTGTAATCCTAGCACTCTTGGCAGCTGAGGCAGGAGGACTGTAAATGAAAGTGCAGCCTGGGCAATTCTACAGTCAGCAAGACTATTTCAAGTTAAAATAAAGAGGTGTGAGGATACAGCTCAGATGGGCCTGTGTTAAATGCTCAGTACTGGGGGAATCAGTGGGTTACCTTAGTAAACTGCTATCCTCTGGGCATTTAAATGCAAAATGATTACAAGCATAGTTTGCATCAACAGGAACTACACACCATCACACTCCCCTCCACTCCCAAAAGGCCTAGGAAAGATAACAGAGGTGTCCATCCACACTGTGACAAATATACCCATTCTAGAGACCTATCTGTAGTCCTGGAGCCTTACACTGCCACACAGTTGATGGTGGCCCTCAGCTCCTTCATAAATATTTTCATCCCACCTACCTGGAAATTTCTTGGTTAAGGACATTTTCACCAGTGCTAATGTTGGTTAGGGAAAGAAATGGAAAAATTTTATTTTTGGAAAATTTCTCCAGTGTTAATTGTGGTAGAATGTATATTCTCAGATTTAGAGGGTAAAGAAAGTACAGAGCACAGAAAGTAGTTGGTAAGTCCATAACAGGGTGAAATGTCTTAAGTAGCAATCCAAAAAGTGCACCCACATTCCCATGTTATACCGAAGCCCCCAAGGCCTTTGCATCCTTGCTCCAGAGCACTGGCTTGTTTTAGACATGCTTTCCAACTTCACATTTCCTCCCAAGTTTAAATCCATCATTTCCCAGGCAAGGCAGTCAACTGGGAAAAGAGTAATTCAGTGAGAGTGGATTGGATCTTGGGGCGGGGGGCAGAATCCCAATGACTTGGGATAATAAAAACAAGCAAATGTAGATTAAGTTTAAATAGCAACACAGGAGATAACAGCAGAAAACTTTCTGAGATAAAATTTTTGCAATTCAGGTTGTAACTGGGATTAAATGACAGTGAGGAGTTATAGTTCCCTTACTCTCTGGAGTAACACCAAAAATCTTTGGAGTAATTTGCTGCAGAAGGTGCATCCTGAGCAGATGAAGTGGTTAAATAAATGTAGAGTTTCACAACTACTAAAAAACCCTAAGAAAACAGCAGGGAAAAAAAAAGTGTGTGTGTAATTGAGTATGCATGATACATATATAAAGAGATGCTTGATATGGGAAACAATAGGAAAAAAATTTATACCTAACTATATTAGAAATTCTTACATGGCATTTTATGTTTTATTCCTAGACCTAAGCTACCATAACACTTCAGGAAGCAGCAGCACTGGTCCCATCTGAAGCCAGACTTTGTTCAATACAAAATCTGCTTCACACAGGGTAACCCAGATCAGTGAGCAACTACAGCATCTGAATGCCAGACATCCAAGAGTCCTTAACAGCAATACAAATGCTACAAACGCATATACTCACCCCCTCCCTGGCACAGTCAGGCGCTGAACAATGCACTGATAAACATGTCCATCTTCTCTTATGCGTCTGCCTCAAATTTTTACTTCTTTAGGAATCAAAGATATTTGAACACTTAGCAAACAAATCCCCTTGAAAAACTACCTCTGTAAAACACACTGGGAGAATGAATGTTTTGTTATTTCAAGAGAGTGACAAAAATGGTAAACAAATCTATGAAGTTTTATTTTATTTGCATTTAACATGATTATACACATTCATGTGTCTAACAAGATCTGCACTGTTACATTAAAAATACAGTACAATAACATTCAACATGAGGTACTTCATATTTATATATTTTCCTTCATAAATAATGCTGTAAGCTGCTAAAGTCAAGCACTCTGATGCACAAGTGGCTACAGTGTCTTGAATTAGCTGAGCTTATTTAAACACCTTAAAAAAACGACAACAGTTCAGTGCAATAATCATGGAAAAATTAGACCATTTAAATACTACTTTAAGATATGCTTGAAGAATGTTACATTAGAACTGCTAGCCTAGTTACCCTTATTCCCCAGTATGAACAACAAAGACTGCCGGATACATTGGGAAATGCATCTAAGCATATTTATTCTGTTTAATAAAGTTGTATTTAGACATTAGAGTTGCTTGCCTTGTCAGAACAATGGTTTCTACTTTCAAAAGCTACAAAAATTCAAAATTACCAAAAAAACGAAAACAACAAAGCCAAAGCAAGCACATTAGCTTTCATTCCATTTTGCTGAAAATACAGAAAGAAGAATAGGGTTCAAAATATAAAATTTCTTACTCTAATACAACTTGAAAATTGTACCCACAGCTCTTGGCACAGGCCAATTTGATGGTGGATGGTGGAGTAATTGGTGTAAAATTAAGTGGAAAGAGGAGTGTATGGGACCTCAGGTAGCTCTGCCCAGTGGGCTGCCAGCCCCGTGGAGGGCAGCTCAACAGCCGGAACACCACAGCCAGCAGTGCGCTGGCGGCCCCTCTCTAAGGCTTTCCCACCCACCTCACCCACGGGGCGGGATGGAGCCAGTGCTCACGTTTCTTCTCTGGCTGCGAACCGTGCCTTCTCCTCAGGCCCACCAATTTGCATGGTAGTGCTAAGTTACTGAAATGCTTAACCATAACTTCAAAACAAAATCTTCGAAGAAGCATTTTTAATTGAAAATGTGCCTCTATTTCATTGATGCTTTACGAAAACTACCTGTAATCTCCCTAATAAAAGATAACTATTCACAGATATAGATAATGGCAAACGTGACTAAAGCATTTCCGGATAATCCAGTGTTCTCCTCTATCAGGGCAGCTGGCCAAAGGCAATGAGCCCCAGACTCCAGGGAAGGAGGCCCAGAAGCACAGTGAGGAAGGGCAGTCATTCCTTGGGCCTTTCTAGGGCCAGAGGGGGACCATTCCTGTCCCACCTCTCACTAGCCAGGCAGGGAGGAGGTGATTCCTGAGTCGGCCATCTCACTAGCATGCGCACGGGAGCGCAGGCACGCACACACCCCAGGACTAACCCCTGGCTCTGGACAAGCCAGTTTCGGGCTTGGAGCAGGAGAAGGAGGTGGCCAGGGACCACACTCTAGGTGGTGGGGAAGCCATCTCAGGACCACACCGAGCAGAAAAGCTGCCCAGAAACACATGGATACTTCACCTGGCAGTGACATACTGGACACTGCAGGATCACTGGACACTGCAGGACCACAAGCAGTGACATAGTGGACACTGCAGGATCACGAGCCATCACTTAAGGAGAATTTCTAAAGAGCACTTCCCTCCTTTGCTTACATTATCCATGGGCAAATGAAAGAGCTGGAGTAATGCTGATGCAGTGAATAGTAGGCATAATCAAGTGTGTCACTCAAAAACCCTGCAGGCATATATTGGCACTTCAAGATGGCCAGAGGCCAGATTCTAGCAGTCCAACAAGACAGAACTATAATCAACAAATAAGAGCAAAATGGTCAAAGATCAAGTAAAGTACATTTCAGATTAAAAACAAACAACGAATGAACTACTTATCACATTAACATGTAGTGCTACAAAACTGTTACTCCCTTCCTCTAAAGATTGTTTGGTCCTCTTTTAATGGGCAGAAAGAGAAAAGGAATTTTATACAATATGACATACAAAAGCAAGTAGACAGCCAGGATCCAAAGCTACATGGCAAGAAAAGTGTTTGGCTTTTTCAAACTGTATTCTAACGTGTCTTTAACTATACTCTTTGTGGTACAAGACTTCTTTAGGCTTCTTTTAAAACTGCTTTATTGTAAATTAGTAAGCCTGAAATTTTTTTCTAGTGACAGTAAAATCTTATAGTTGTATTATTTCTAAAAGAAATATGCCCTATGGTAATATCTTGTTTTCTAAACAAAACTATAAATCCGTTTTGGCCTAATACCCAATTTCTTATCTTATACTGACATTGAATTGTTTAATAAGTAATATTTTTATGAGTTTAGGATTTAAAAAAATAAAGCCCAGAATCAACAAATTTAAAAGGAATAAAGAGCTAAATATGACTACTGCCTACTTTCTAAATTATTACTTATTATAAACCAAAGTGTCTTCCAAAATTGTAGAGAGGTTTAATCTTCTTTTTTAAGGGGCCAGGGCTTCGGTTTAAAAATAACTCTTGATGTTATTATTTTAGATCATTTTTACTCATCAAATAAAATCCAAAAGGAAATTCGAGGTGACCCCTAACTTTCTTCAGAGGGACAAACTGGGATGTTGGCAGGGCACCTGGAAGAGCACATTCTCTCGCTCAGGCGTACAGACGGGACGCGAAAGACCACAAAGCCTTAAAAGAACTTGGCTCTTAAGTGTATATTAAAGCAGAATGCTGCATCTCAGCCTGTACATAATTAAAAGGTTAAAAGAAATTAGAAAGTGCCTACTGCTTCGTTCGTTACAAATTGCCTGTGCTGATCGCTTATCTGCAGACGAGCTAAGCATTAAGCAAGGAGGGACCAGATATGCACCTTGGGTTTGCACTGCTTGGGGAGGCAAAGTGTCAAGCATAGAATATCAGTTCAGGGATCTGACCTCCCTGTACGCCAGTGCCATTTGTGCTATCTGAGGAGCACTGAAACTGGACAGTCACTTTGCCACACTGAACTTCCGTCATGCCTTCTTGTCCGAAGTAGCTGAGTTCATTGCCGTCCAGGATCACACTAGCTGTATAGAAGGTGTCTGGCTCGATCTGCACCGGGTACTCAAACCACACAGGGAAGGTATTGCTGGACCCATCTGAGAAGTACTTGCTCAGGTTCTGCCCCAGGACGACCCCCTGCCGCTTGAGTTCGATCTTGGCGCTGTACTCTGCAGAGCCACAGCTGGAGCCATACAGCCCGAAGCCCGCAATGAACACTCTCTTGTCAACTGCAAACTGGATGCTGTCACAGCGGCCTCGATAGCGCCACTGGTTGCTCCGATAGGCACAGGACTGAAAACGGTGACAGCGCTGGGGGACAAGACCCTTGCGGGCTTTACTCACAAACTGCAGCTCAGGTTTTTTGGCTGCAGTGTACCAGAGGAAGATGTCATTGGTCTCATTGAGAGTTAATACTCCGGACTGGGCAGCACCATTTGCAAAGTCATCCAGGGCCATTGTGGGGATGCGGATCAAGTAAAGTGCCTTTCCTAGGACCTTGCGTTTATTTTCAATGCTCGAGGCTAGATCTTGTCGCTGGCATTCTACTTCAGCCCAGTTGAGAGCTGCCTCAAAAACGACAATTTCTTTGGCATTCAGGGTTTCCCTGCGGAGGATACTTTCTAGTGTCTGGAAGTCGATGTCACAGAACCCCTCAGACTTGAGAGCTAACTCAGCCTGGGCATCGATCACCTCCCAGCAGCGCTGGGTCAGATCTGGCTCTTCAAATAGGCAGCTCTGGGAGAGCAGCACGCAAGCGTTTTTGGCGCTCAGGCTGGTCTCCAGGAAATTCACACAGGCGCGGGCAAGGTGAGGGACGATGTATTTCTTGGCAGCGTACAGTGTGGCTAGCACTGTGTCAGCAGCCAGGTCAATTTCATCACAATAGATATACCTGCAACAAAGCACACAACACATAAATGGGCCTTGAAGAAAACGGGCAGTAAGCAAAGACACTGTTTGTAAGTTTGTTCCAAGAACATCATCTGGAATGAGTGCTACCATAAAATGTTTAAGGAAATATGCAAAATGTATTCATAAATTACTAACATATCGACTCAGTAGTAAGTCTGTATGGTGAAAAGCATTAACTAGGTTTTATAGTTCTAGCCTCTCAACAAAAACGCAATGCAACTATGTCAAAAAGGACTGCCCGGCCCACATAGGCAATAAAAAAGAAAAAACAGCAAAATACTATCACAGGTACTACATCAATATAGAGAACAGCTCTACCTCTCCATTTTAAGGAAAATATGCATTGATACCTGTATCTATATAGATATACATGTTTTTATAATTTTTTCCTGTATTCAGATAAAAACAAATGCCCCTAATATGTCAACAATAATTGCATCTTGATGCTTTTGGATTTTTCCTAAATATAAAATAAAGCCTTATGTTAAGCATTTTTCAAGTAGTTCCAAGTTAATAAATGATCAAATATGATTATCAATGTTATCTTCCAGTTAATTTTATATAGAATCCATACTTTGTATCTGTTTTTCAAACTCTAAACTTCTAGGCTCTTTCTCCCTACACATTTATTCTACCTTTAGAATTAAAGAATACAACATTTCTAGATATAGTAATTAAAATATAAAGCAAGAAAGCGTAAATGCTTAGGTTCTGTGCTTTGGTCAATCTTGCTTATCTCGGGAGATGAAACACTGCTTGACACTGTGGGGGATGATGGTGACCTTCCCGAAGGCTGTGTAAAGGAACAAGTGGCCTACTTCTTGCACAGTGCTGTGGCTGCCCTAAGAAAGGCAATGACAACTGTGACTGAAAAGGCAATCACATTTAACTTTTAAATCTTTCCACAGAAAGCATATATATTACTACTTTATTTTCTCTTAGTAAAACAAATGTAATTATAAAATTATCAACAACTTCTTTAATACAGTACAAAAATACAAGGATAAGAAGAGAAAAATGTGCAAAACTGCAAAGGGACCTGTTTCTTCCTGCTGCTCCCAGGTGGTCTCCTCTTCCATGACAGGCTAAGCAGGGTCACCTGACAGTACAGCTGCAGCTTAGTTAGGCTTCTGTTTTGGAGGGGTGAAACGGGACATATTCCAGGAACATGGTGAGTACTTGGGGGAACTTCCCCTGGAGCTGTCAGGGGAGCAGACACCCCTTTTCATGACAACTCCTTTTCCAGGAACGCTGGCTAGTAACCTACAATGCCTAAGGGGAATAAACCTGGTCGCCACTAACCCAGCTATAGCATGGCAACAAATGGCCTCTTACTGCATTTCTGATTCTCAGCACTGTACATGGACTGAATGTACAGTTGTGAAAAGCTTTAATAATATAAATATATACACTAGGCAACACATCTGCAAAATGACACTTAATAAATATTCAATCAAACGGCCTTGTTAAGGTGTAACTCTGCTGTTCTTGCTCTGTCTCCTCATTATGCACATGTCCAGAACAACTACTTTTCTGCAGTGAGGCCAAAATGCTTAACGGGTACTACATTCTGCTCAGTAACAGAGAGCACTGTCAACTATGACAAGCTAACTTCCACAGGGATGTGGGAAGGGGTGCTTGCAGGTAAAACTGGTTTCCATAAATGTATCTCTACACATCACAAAGGTTAAATGTCGTAGATTCCATTGTGATGTTTCCTGTATTCTCTTCCTTTTGATTTTCCTGCCTCCCGTTGTACCAGTTCCAGTCAGCAGCAAGTCAATTTCAAAATTACAATATGAATAAAGAATACTTTTAAGGTCTGGAACTAACTGGCAGCAAATTCCACGGCAGCATTTTCACCTCTGTGGGAGTACTGTCCAACGTGTTGACTCAACGAATAATTTTTTCAATAAACATTATATTTAAGCCAATGAAGTAAAATTCCAGAACAGCAGGTAACCTTGAATTCACAGAAATGCAGGTTTTAAAAAAAAGCATTTAAAATGACATTTTAATCACTTGGGAGACTATCACATTATCTAGCATGTATACATGACAAAGACGATTTTATGTAGATGGTTAACACATATGCACTGGAATGTGCCCAAAAGCCACTAGATATGAAACTTTTTATAAATATATGGCACATTTTATACTTTTATGTCAGTTAAAGTTTTTCTGTACAAACCCATGTGAAACTAAGGAAATTATCTAAACCTTTCAAGAATTTTTCCCCTAATAACACATACAAATGCTTCTTATCCCAGTGGTGTCTGAGTTTATGTAAGAGAACGTATGTATGTGTGCACAAAGTTCAGGTTATTTCAACAAATAGTAAGTTCTGTAACTGCTGCTAGAAAATAACTCTTAGAAAACTCAAAAATCTCTGAATTGGTGTCATTGAAATAGGTATGTAATTTCTAGAATTGCAAAATAAAAAGTATTTAAAGACTTCTTCGCATACACTGGTTTCAGACAGAAGAGGCTTTATTAAACAATGCTAACACCAGAAAGGTATTTCTATTTTTCTTTAATTACAATTTATTAAAAACCAAATTGCTAAGGATGCCACTTGCACCCAAAGCCGATGCGAAGGTGTGGTTATAAATGCAATTTTCCACTCTTACTTTTCACTGACAGAGGAACAGTTTTCTCTAAAAACATTTACAAGGTAAGCAGCACCCTCTCTCTTCATCCATCTCCTTTTCTGTTACACAGAACGTACATTTAACTCTGAAGCCAGCACAGTAAAATACAGCATAAACAAACTCTTTCCAAACACACAAATAATGCTTACTTCAGCATAGCGAGAAAAGCAGCAGGTTCGACATCTGGTATACGGATTTCATCTTTGTCCTCAGCAAGTTCTCCGTAAAACATCGCATGGAACACAGAGCTCCCGACAGCTAAGACATACTGTGGAGACAGGAAAATCTTATTTCATGCACTAAATTGAATGTGTTTTCTGCAAATCAATTCAGAAAAACAACTCTGAGCAATCAGGTTTAGTGGGGCAGCGAGTACCTAAGCCTGTTCTCTGAAAAAGCCAAGGTACAAGGTATCCTGCCAGGGAAGCATCACATAAAGGTTTCTCCACTAATTATCTTAAAGATCTGAGAGATTAATGCACAGGCCAGCCCCCTCATTGTGAAATAAATAAAAGCTTATCTAACTGATTTGTAGGAGAAAGATAAACATCTGACTTTTCCAACCTGCCACAACAACTTCCCAGGACTACAGAGATAAGAAGACATGCATATTTGGGGGGAAGATACAAAACTGTATAGAAGGAAACAAAGAAAAATTCAGTGTGGCCAAAGCCCTGTGGAGGGGGTATGCTTTCTCTGTAACTGGGTGGAACACATGCTGCCTGCCAGCGGCAAGCTGCCCACACTAAGTTTTAGGCTCACAGAAAGGATCCCTCTTTGTATGTCTCAGGACTAAACCAGTAATGCAGCTGTTGCTTACTTTGTGTCCTGGCAACCGCTGAGTCCCACCTGGTGGCCCAACCACAAAATGTACATCTGCCATCAAATCATTATTGAACATCACCGCATTTCTATAAACAGAGGCAATTCATTAATTAGTAGCAACCAGCATTCTTGACACTCTCTTTCCCAGCACAGAAAATTCACAAAATACTCAAAGCTAAACAACAGTTTAGTAAGTTCAAGGCAGAACAACAAATGAAGGTTTTAACTAAACAACTGTGTTTGTAATCACTGCAAACACATGGAAAGTAACTCAAGTTAAAAAAAAAGTTACACAAACTTTTCACAAGGCTAAGAACAAATAAAAGGTTTCTGTCTGCTACGGCCCATACACGCGGCCCCAGCCCGTCACTTCAATGTTACAGCTTGCAGAAATATTTTTATCTAAGAGGAAAACAGCTGTAGTGTTTTGGAAAAGATACAAGGCAATTTTCCATTACCAATAAAGCTTCTGGGAAAAAAGGAAGCACAGATTTGAGTTAAAATACATCACAGGTTCTACAAAAGCAGAAACTTCAACACAGGAAAACTTTTTAAGTAAACAAGCTGGGCCGGCACTTACCTTTCTCTAATGGTGGGATAGAGACCTTGCCAGTTTGGGGCCGGGATGAGGTTGTTGTTACTGAGATTCTGCTGGTGGTACTGCTGGACAGTGGTGCTGCTGGAGTTGGCTGGTTTTTTGCGAGGGAATATATCAGCAGCCATCTTCTTCTTCTTCTTGGTTTTCAAGGTAATTATTTCATAACAAACTGGGGGTAACTTGCTGCTGCCGCTGCTGTTGCTGCTGCTGCTGCTGCTGCTAGGATTTGCTTTCTTCGAGCTTTTCTTGGACCTATTCTTTACCGTCTCTGGAAGCATCAAGAAGAAGGTGAGACATTTCATGTTCTTTTCCTTGTCATCTACCATGAGTACAGTATGTCTCTCCTTAGAGCTAGATATCCCAAACTGGTCCGAACATCAAGCAAAAGAGGCTAGCCGGAGCTGAGACGTTAACAGAAAACAAGCTGTTATTTTGCTTCTTCTCTCAGCCAGGCAAGGTGACCTTTTCACTATGTTGAATAGAAACTGGCTTTAAGTTTTATCCAGTACTGGGTCTGTTAAATACATCCCCATCATGATTCCTTTTTCTCTTATTTGCACATGAAAATAAGCGTCTCGTAGATCACCTGCAAATGCTACACTGAGAGAAGATGACAGGCACAGAGCTGTGGCACTTGCTCTCTGAATTAGGTTAGAAAGATGTGCTGGAGCCCAGTGAGTCTGTTCAGCCGGCTGAAGTTGTGTGGTGAATGGATCGGAGGAGAGTAGGTATTACAGCCCTGCAGATGGAGTGAGACAGCCAGCGCTTCGAGCCAATAGCTGAAGTCACCAATCATGATTGGACCAAGCAAAACAGTGACACCTATTGTAACGTGCAGAGTTCTGATATTAAAGGAACAGCAGTTGCATTCTCCTGTCTACTGTATATTTAAGATAAACAACATATGAAATAGATTTGAAAACAGGAAGGGAGGAGTTTACATTCACAGGTTCTCTCCAGGAGACATACATTTTTATTTTTACTTGCTCCACTAAACAAGGAGAGCCAATTAACAAAGAATAGGAACAGCCACCTACTCTGTATTTCTGATAAAATCTTCTCCCTTGCAGCATGTAGTTTCAAATATTTCTAACAAAATCCTGTAGTCTATAAACGAAACAACCATAATAACAGCAAAACCAACACTGCACATATTAATTACAGTTTATAAGGTATGTTGTTTTTCCTTTTTTTTTCCTTTTTCAGTCTCTTTGAATGTAAGTTACACTCTAGTACCAAAGGAAGTTAAAAAAAGAACTAAACGTTTTTTGTCTCCTATAATGATCTTTGACAAGAATTTCAATCACAAAACACCGTTAATTAGGATAAGATTATACCAGTATGCTTAGCTGCACTGAAGCATAAGACAAATTCTCAATGTAAAAATAACATTCAAATGAGACAAATCTGGTAATCAGTGTTTAAAGGCTATAATTCACTAAAAATATGTCAGATGGGGCCCTGTTTAGGATCTCAAAATCCAACTTAACTGTTATGGCTATGTTTAATCTTGTTATTATAATTTTAAAGACTATAATCCACTACTTCTAACACAGAACCAGTAAGACTATTTAAAGTGATAAATGTCCGATGCTGCTTAGTTAAATTGCAAACAGGTTCTCTCTGTTTTGGATTAAAATAAAAGCTAGTATATGGTTTTCATAGATGTGAATCCAACAATTTCTAATTAAAAACAAAAACACCTGCCATAGGTTCTACACATGCTTGTTTATTTGTAAAGAGGGACTAATGAAGAGATTTAATCTCACCTCAACCATTTGAATTACTCTCATTTGTTCTAAGGGCAGCAGTCACTAATCTAACGTATCCATCAGAACACAACCCTGCTTATTACACAACATCCATCTGAATAATGACTGCCTGACAAAGTTAGGGGCTCAGTAAACAAGAATATGATTGTTACTGTAATTCATAACTTAGTAAAGACAGCAAGTACCAGAAATCAGTCTTTAAATCCCTAGCATCCTAAACCACTAAATTGAACCAAGGAGTTGTCATTCTTACTATTATTCAAAGCCACTGCAAAACATACTGTACACAAGAACCACTCTTCAGCACAAGGTTACCATTGCGGTTTTGGATGCTCCACCCTCTCCCTCACCCCCCCCCACCCCACAGTGCTGCTTGTTCACTACAGATCCTGAGTAATCAATCGCAGAGCTAAGACACCATACTCACACACACACACTTGCATGTCACCGTCAAACACACTTTTCATGCACAAACTTGGACAGATCTAGAAAACCAGTCTAAAAAGCACCTGGAAAAAGCCATGAAGAACAAACAAGTAGGCTTCCATTTTATACTTATGCAGAAGATGGTTAAAACCAAACATTTCACTCCTCTGCTGCTACTCAACTGCATGATCATGCCCATCCTAGGAGGGCACCCACTTCAGGCAGGCCCGCGTAGGTATTTTTAACACATCTAGTATTATCTAGCTTTTTGGGTCAGAAAGAAGCAGAACAGAAAGGGAAACCAGCAGCTTTGAGACAGACATTATTAATGGGCAACAAAGTGAGACAAAATAGAAAGACCCTAGAGGAACAACAGAGAAAGTTCTGTGGACTTTATTCATTTTACATATAGGTCAATGCTCATCAAAAAAAAGGCTCCAAACAACACGACGCTTAAAACCACTAAGCTGAAGTGGGAAAGTGCATGTAACTGTTTGAGAACGAAGATTAGATGGTATTTTTGAAAATGCTTTCTGAATTAAAGACTCCAGTTATTTAAAAAATGAAGTTTATAAGAAAAGCTTAACAATGCTAATTAAGCAGCCATATTCTGGATCAGAAACTCGACAAGATCATTCATGATCTATATGGCATTTGAGTTTGAAAAACCGCAGAGGCAATTAAAGACTGTTAAAAAGTGTTCTCCCAAAGATCTTGCATCATTTACTACCATATTTTGCATTCAACTCTCAAATAAAGGAACAAGTAATTCAAATACTTTGCTTTACACAAAAATTTAAGCCCTCATTTCTTGTTCTGAAATTTTTCAGATTAAATGTCAAAACTGAAGGATTCGGCCGGGGATTTAGCTCAGTGGCTTAAGCGCCTGCCTGGCAAGCGCGAGGTCGTGAGTTCGATCCCCGGTACAAAAAAAAAAAAAAAAAACTGAAGGATTCAGGTGTACAACCCCACGAGGGCCCAAGATACATGCCCATTCTCTGGAAAAGTAGCTCATGATAATGACAGATGATTTTAGTGAGAAAAATAAAGGATTCAAAAACAGCAGTGGTGAAGCTGTTGAGGCACTTAATGCTTTAAAATAATGTATTTCACATTTCTATTTCAAAAAAACTAGCAAGGCAGCATAACAGCACAATGAAATCAGCAATCAAGTAATCCAGTTCAGTCCTGGCTGGGCTGCTTCAAATGGGGAGGGGGATTTGAACAACCCATTTAGTCTTTCTGGGCTTCGGCTTCCTGCGATAAAAAAACAGAGAGACTCATCTATAATAGATGTGTATTTCTCAAACTTTACAACCAATCTATGGTAAAAACTACATTTTATATTCTGATTCAATACTAACTCACAGGGAGGAATACAAATGGGGGAAGGGTTCATAGAACTTCCTCTGATATTTTCTAGTTTATTCTTTTATTCATTCTAATATTAGTCTTGATCCATGCTGTTGTTCTCAAGACCAACACTAGTCTACATTATTTTGAGGGACATTTAAAGTTTAACAGACCGGTTTCATACCTTCCTTTTTTCCTCTTTTTTGTTCTTTTTCCTGAATCTTGAGGAAAAAGATAGAAGGTGTGACTGTATTGCTAGGTCTAGGGTTCCTTACTATCAAGACTTTCGACTAGGGAATGCCAGTTGAAAAAGAAGGCAGGACTCCAATGACTTAATGAAATGTCTATAAAATACAAGCTTGTATGTACAATCGGCAGTATGCATTATTTTTCCGGAAAGAATAATGATATATTTCATTTGCCCTTTTGATTAATGTATGAGGTCTAGAAAAAGTCTAGCACTGTTTTGAATATATAAAATTTTATTATCACTCTGTTCTGTTTTCATTTCTATAGTCTACTACAGTAAATACAAGTTATGGCTGCTTTCTTTCCAATTAAATACATATGAACAGTTAAAATCTCATATATTCAATATGTAACCTGGGCATATCGTTTACTGGGTTGAAAGGTAATACAAGCTAACAGCTCCATATTGACTATTAAATCGCACCTCTAAAATTTCTTTCCAAGTAATATTTTATCACTTGTTCCTAAACTTCCTGCATTTTATAACTACTTCAAGACAGAGTGAATCTGTTCGAATGACACAGGTCAAGAAGTCCATCAATCTTCAAAGAAAGTATTTTTAAAATGCACCAGGCTGATCATGGGTATATCAAGTCTTCATTATACAGGAGGAAAGATCAGGAAGTAAGCTTTAAAAAAAAACTAGTAACAGTGGATTTCAGTTGAGTTCATTTTATTGTATATTTGCAGTGTTATAAGGATTGAACCCCGGGCCTTCAAACTGAGTATATCCACAGTTTTGTTATTGTTGTTGTTTTTGAGACAAAAGCCTGCTAATTTGCCCAGGGTGGCCTCAAATTTGTGATCCTCCTGTCATAGTCTTCAGAGTAGCTGGGATTACTTATGTGCACTACCACACCCAGCTCAGTTGAGTTATGACAAACATGAACCCTTATAATCTATTTTCATTCAATTCCCAATTAATGACAAAATTACCAACACAATTTCAGCTCACTTAGATCATACTTTTCACCACTGGAGGGGTTATAGTTATCCTATCTTTAGTGCCATCTTACACTTTTAGTTTGAGGATCTCAATAAGGTTTGGAACTGAAAGGGACACTTATCAAATAAGACAACTGGCTACCAGAAGTTGAAGAGGGTTGTGAGGAGTCCAGGGCTAATCAAGGCAATGCCTGGACTACCAGGCAGATCTGTTGCCTGGTGCTATTTGTCACACCCACTTTACTTTTTACCCACAGGAATGACCTCAAAGCCTTACATAAATGCTGTATTCAGGTCTAATCTAATGGAAAAGAAAAACTATATAAAAAGGATACAGAGCTAGAAACCATGAAAACGACACCCCTACAGGGGGAGCCTACAGGAAGGAATGCTGAATGGGTACTGTCCGGACAGAAACAGGAAGGACCTGCTATAGGAAGCAGAGCCCTGAGCAAGCTGCTCAAAACAGAAGAGACTCTCCAAGTGAAAGGACAGCTAGAAAACCAGCTAGCCAAGGATACAACACATCCTAGGGCCACAGCTAACAATTCCAGCCACTCTTGCTTAACCTGCTCTAACTCTGCACCCTCCTTGTCTGGACTTGTATATGCTTTAATACAGGTGACCTCAAAAGCAAACGCTGTGAGGTGAGCTGAGTTTTAAACAGGGCAAGGCAGACCAAAATAGTACCTACCACTCCCAAAACTGATCCATAAAATGTGACAGGAAAATAGTTTCATCTGAGAAATCAGGATGCTTATTTTTCCTTTCAACGCTGAGCAAAAGTTACACTTGTGAGCTAGGAGGTAAAAAGATAAGCAACAAAATGCTGGCAGTCCCTAAAGATAGCAACAGCTGCGAGAAAACTACTATATGCTTTCTAAATTTGGAGATAAATATGGAGTCAGCAGTGGCAGTAGGGTAAAAAAAGAGCTGAAAACAAGCGACCTTTAGGTTGGGTACTTAATATTTATGAGCCTCATCTTCCACATCTGCCAAATGGGATAATTACATCCAGCTCACCCCCCTCAGGTTTATTGTGAAGGCAAAATTACATGTTTGTGAAAGCACTCTGATAAAAGTTGAAAACATGTTATGAAGGGAAACCTTATTAGTGCCATCGGTACTCAAGCAGTAAATGTTATGATCAATCAACCAAAACTCAAAACCCAAAGATGAAGCTGGATTTCACATCCCTGTATCCTGTCTCAGACAGCACAATTACTGACACTTCCTCTCCTCCTCTTAGGACTGCTCTACTCACCCCTTTGTGGACCAAGCAGGTCCTGAGTTGCTAACCTTGCTGAGGAGGGAAAACAAGCAAGACTCCACTCATTTAGCTTACAACCAATGTCCAAACCCCGCAGGGTTCTTTTCAAATCCACACTCAGAACCCACACTCCAGGTCAGGTGTCTATTGTGGACCTTACCTCTCCATGACACTAGCAGCTGGCTGACACCCTGCTGTACCTACCTGCTAAGAGCTGTCTACCTGGTCACTCAGTAACATCTACACCAGCAATTCTATTTGGCCTTTCTCAATAAACAGCCATCTGAAATCTAACACCAAGGATGAAAACTAATACAGTAAAATTCTTTGGGCAAAGCCTACCTCAGAGCTATCTAGGATAAGGCACATGGGCAGTCACTAACGTCCAACTCCAGGTAATTGCAAATTATACTTTACATTTGAGGGAGGGAATGCCCACAGTTAGAATGCAACAATTCTGACAGGGTAGGAATAAGAATACTTTTTAACATTCTACATGGTGTTTAGCATGGTATTTTATGATTACAGCTCTTAAACATACTGTGTCTCAGTTTGCATCCCAAATTATTCTCTTTTATACGTTAAGTGAAGTGATCTTGAAAAGAAATATATAGAATTTGTCATGAGATACTCTTAAAGATAGCTATTTAAAATACTGCTCTAAATCCTTTTGTAAAGTTTAAGATACTATCCTTAAAAAGGTAGTTAACTGCTAAGTTTAATATACTTTAGATGATCTGATAGATCTCCTCACATGTAAGTGTTAATTACATGATCTGTTTTCCAATCTTAGTCTTCTAGGACCAAAGAATCTATATACCTGGCAGGAATAATAACTTATTTCATAGTTTCTTTTATATGTTCGTTTTATGATTATAACCTCTATCCAACTAAAACACTATGCAAATACATGTGCCATATTTTATTGATAACAAATGTCCCAAAAATACACAAACATTGTAAAAGCTCTGAAATTGAGTTATATCTATGAATATATCTAATGTATACAACTATTAGGCTTTTTCCCTTAATGGTACATAAAATAATGGCATGTGTTACAGCCAATAGCACCTTGCAGTCAGTGAAGTAATATAAAAATTTATATAATTCAACAGAAAGAAAACAATCTCTTCTTTGGGCTGGTTAATTATTCCCTTAACTAGGCAAGATGATGGCTCAGAATTCTGACCGAACTACATTAGAATAATTGCACTTTCATCAAGTAGTCATTTGATAAAGTATATAATCACAGTTCTCAATAGGGACTGCTACTATGACAACTGTTGATATGGTAGATGGAAATCTCAAAATGACAACTTCCATTGCCAGGACTAGTAGGCATTCCACTATTAATTCATTTCTAATATTTTTTCATAGCATAGAATTAAACATGCATATAAACATGGTATTACTAAAAGCCTGTCACTCTAGTAATGCTGAATATATATTTATCAACTTATGATAACTTAAAAACTAATACACTGAAGATACTACTTCAATTCGAATAAATAGAATCTCTATTCAAAGATTAGTTTAAAAGAGAAACATTATCATATCACAAAGATCCTATTATACGTACATATATATGACTCTCTACTTGGGTACATGAAAGCAGTTTACCCAAAGAAAAGTCTAAGGCCCTAGTGGTCTCTCCTGAAAAGCTGTGAAAGGGCACTGATTCCATTCAACATTCAACAGGGAACTCTAAACAACCTCATCCAGCTTCAGGTCATCTGTTTCCTTTCAAGGACGGAGGAAAAAAATAATGTGTTGTGGTCAAAGAAAAAATATTTTTCCAAGATACTGCTTACTCTGGCCCCATATTTTTTTTTTAATAGATAAGCACCTAGAATCCCACCATAATCTGATCATTAAAATTCAAAGCCTCTCTCACTTAAATCAACAAAAAATGTCTTGCCTACTTGGGAAAATCACTCTTTTCTAATGAGTACATGGAAAACAACGCCCAAATTATCATATTTCCCATTACTCCCGAGTATTAGTGGGGTTCTAAAAGTCACAGTCCAATTTCCTCAACATTCCCAGATCAGTGAAAACCCATTATCATAAATAATAAGGTCTCCAAACATAAGTCATCTAAATGTATGCTAGTCCCTTAATCTCTCAGACATGCTTAGAAATAAAGACTGTTACCTGTTTTTCAATTTATCCATCTACCCACCCCTACTCCACCAAAACAGTTGAGTAATATAATTTTAAACTGTTCTGAAGAAAGGCAAGGTCAGAAAAAACTTTTCAAGATGTGTTATAATTTTAGAAAAACCATATTGAAAAAACCAGCTACAATTATGCAGTATGACCATCATTTACACGTCCTCCATGGTCTTTATTCAGTAGTAATTAATGAAATAGCTTCTTTTAATTCTACAATCTATGTGATTAGAATGAAATATAGTAATTTAAGGCAGACAAAAGAAGATATAATTAAGACCAAGAATTTCCTATGATGAATAAAGTCTGAAAAATTCTGCACTGGGAAAACACAAACACCTGTGAAACTGCAAGGCACTTTCACATTCAATTTCTAACATACAGTGCGTTCACTGGAGTAGATACCACCAAAAGAAAACAGTGCACATAATACCTTGTAAAATGTCTAACAATATGAACAAATTCATGTAGATTTAGAAGTCTGTGACAGAGAATTATCACAGAAACCAACTTCTGGCAAAAAAAGAGTAAAACCTGTTCTAAATCTAAGTTTTTAAAAATAGGTTATGCTATATTTAATTAGCTTTAAAGTACACAATTCCCTAGTCATGTTGTGAAGGACCAATATAAAGGTACTGTAAATGCTGTCATAACCTTAACTCTATCAACACCAAGTAAACTGGGTCAACTACATTCAGCGACTTCTTTCAGTTGTTGCAGGAGATACTGTAGTAAGATGGCACTGACCAAGTACTCCTGCTGCTGTAATCTGAATAGAAACTGAGGAGATTCTGTACTTAAGTTTTGTCTTGTGTGCCCAGACTAAGAAAATAATGTACTTCAAACAAAAACTCAATTCTAACACATTCAGCAAGAGTTTTCCTTTAATTAAGAGCTACTGTATAAGTAAACCAGTATTGAACTACTAAGAGACATAAAATAATCTACTCATAAAATAATGCTTAAATGTCTCATGCAGAAAGCTCATGGAAACAGATTTGGTTTCCCCACCCTTACATCACAAAACCATAGGCAGACAGTATTTCTATGTGAACCTTAACAACAATGAGCAGACTAATATACTGAAGTCAAAATATACCTTCAAAAAGTGACAAGTCAACTGCTAGTACCTTGATTTAAACAAGTAGTAACACAAATACACAACTATTTCACTATTGTCAATAGCTACACACTCACGCTAGATGCACTGTATCTTATTCTTTTCATTACTAAATACTCAACACTCAAAAGGGAGGAAAGATTTATTTAGAACACTGTGGAGATTTCAGTCTATAATCAGCTGATTCCAAGGCAGAATGGTGTGGCAGGCAGGCATAATAGAGGGGAAACAGAGTTTATGGCAAGCAGAACACACCAAAAGCAAGCAAGCAAGCAAGGCACCTTACCAGTGTCTCTCTGCCCTTTTGTCTTACCCAGACTACTTAGGTTGGGCAGTACTCACACTCTTAATCTTAGTGCTCTTGAGCCTAGCATTGCACTATGAATCAATCCCAGCTTCACACACTCTGATCAAGCCACCTCTGAAAAAGCCCACCTATGACTGCATGAGGCTTGGAGTGGGGAGCATACAGATACAAGTCATAACACAAGGTAATGATGGTAACTGGAACCAGACCAAGAAAAAGCAGTTTCCGAAAATGCACATCAAAATTTACATTTAAGTCAGGTCTCTTCTACACAAGGATTTTACTAGGCAGATGTGAGAAAATGAGAAAGCCACATACTAAAAAGTTCAGTACAGGAGAACTAGATGATGTCAGTATTTGCTTAAAAAACTCTTAGAAAAATTTAAAAACAGAACTTTCCAAAAGGAGACAAAAAGAGATATTTAGTAAGTGTCTTAGTTACTTTTCACTCATTACTGAGACAAAATACCTGATGCCCAAAGTTGAGAAAGGAAAGGTTTATTTCTTACAGTTTTTGGAGGTTTCAGTCCATACTCAGTTGGCTCCAAGGCAGGGTGGCATGGTGGGGTCACAGTTCATGGCGGCTACAAACAGCAAGGTGGAAACCAGCAAGAAAGAGACACATCTTCTTCCTGCCATTACATCACATCCTGGCTCCACCCCCTGGGAGGGTGTAGCAATGACACCATCAATCCAAGCACTAGACAATGAACCAATCACAAATGCACAATGCAAATACATGAGGCCTGGGGGCCACCAACATAAACCATAACATTCCACCCCTGGCCCCCAAAGACTCATTTACAACCTTTATACAAAAGACATTTAGTCCATCTCCAAGAGTTGCCAAAGTCCTAACATTTTCAGCATTGCTGTGAAGTCCAAGTCCCAAGTCTCCTCCAATATCTATGGCAAACTCTTAACTGTAACCCCCTGTACAAGTGAAACAAGGTTAGACATTTCTGAAATGCAAAGGTACAAAATAAACATTGCCATTCCAAAAGTTACAAATGGGAGAATATAAAGCATTGGAAACAAAGCAAATCCAACATCCAGCAGGGCAAACATTAGTCCTACAGTTCCATGCTCAGCATTTGAAGCAATCTGGTTGCAAGCTCCAAAAAGGTTTGTGTGATTCCACACCCAGGGCACTTCCAGGGATTTCAGCTCCTGCAGCTTTTCTCTTAAACCTTCTCTGCTCAGTTGTTGCAGCTTTCCTTGGATGATCCACATGCTTGGCTTTTCCAGACTTCTGGGGTCTCCATTGCACCTTTGGCTTCACACTTACATCTTTACATATTGCCCTCTCAGGGGCATACTGCTTGGCCTCCCAGGCCCTTTGCAATCGAGGTGGAAGCCTTCTTACCCTCAGAAGTTGTGCATTTTCCTTGCACCTAAAATCAGCACCATGTGGATGCCGCCAAGGCTTGCTGCCAACTGGAGCAGTAGCCAGGCTGTAGGGTTCGATTGCCTAGATTGCTGGGCTCTGTGAACCCGACTGTGAAGAAAATCTTTTCTATGTTGCTGCCATTCTGGAACCTGGTGCTCTGAAGCTTTCTCATCTAAGAAAATTCTTTCACTTTTGCAGTTTTGGGG